>MU182887.1:247395-273948 GCA_016904865.1 Pissodes strobi | reverse complement strand
GTTTTTTTTTTCTCAAATGATAATGTAAAAATAGAATTAAATGTAAAAAAGTAATTTTCGCGAGCGCCCGATTTCGCGCTTCCCGAGTACTCTCGTATCTCAATTTCTGCATAGCTTCCTCTCTCTCGCGCCTATTGTACAATACAATAAGTGCTTTTATACCATTACGGGTTAGAATACTAATAATAATAATAATAATAATAATAATAATAGCTATAATTAATTGAATAAAGTCAATGAAGACATTTTCGATTAAACTGAAATTTATTTTTCCTATACGCTGCTAAATAATAAAGAAATAGGAAAAAAAATCATATACTTAATGCAACTGCTATAAAAAAAGACTAGCTTTTATTCAGAACAGAAAAACTGAAAATGTAAAAAGTCTTTATAATAACAAAATCTATTTAACTTTAGTGTCTGTATCTTCTTCAGGAATAGACACAATGACTTCAATATTGCCCCCCAGTATTTCTTTTGCATGATCCAATGTAACCTATTTAATTTCTTCTACGTCTACAAGCTTTGCTTTCATACAATCTAATAAAAAATTATTTAATTAAGTTTTATTATGTACCGATTTAATCTAATAATAAGTTACCTTTTTACATCCAAAATAGTGGAATTTATTTATACACTCTGTTTTTAGTTAAAAAAAAACAGATAACGAACTTTTTATCTGAACGAGCACTCTCATAAAACGAATTTCAAGCTCGCAACTATAATGGGGGATTTACCAATATTTTTGACAACAAATTACTATCCTCTATAGTCACGAAGAAGCTGATACTAGGATTTTGATGCATTATACTCTCTGCTAAACTTTGTATGTATTATTTGACATGCATAATAGTCTCCAATGCCACTGATGTAGGTACTTGTAATTCTGGTACATATTAAAAATATATATTTCTAGAGAATTTGGGGTAAAATGCGGAAGAGGAAATTCGGTGCGATATGTGGCCGTTCATGACATCAACCTAGAAGAAAAACTTGCAAAAAATTACATGTAATTCATGCTCTAACGAGTTGTCATGCAACCAGCCAGTTTTCAGGATTAGGAAAATAAATAGCAGCGTATAGGAAAAATTAATTTCAGTATAATCGAAAATGTCTTCATTGACTTCATTGAATAGTAGCTATTATTATTATTATTAGTATTCAACCCGTAATGGTGTAAAAGCACTTATTGTATTGTACAATAGGCGCGAGAGAGAGGAAGCTATGAAGAAAAGTGAGATACAAGAGTACTCGGGAAGCGCGAGATCGGACGCTCGCGAAAATTACTTTTTTACATTTAATTCTATTTTTACATTACCATTTTAGAAAAAAATATGTATTCCTGCACCTATGTATTCTAAATACTTAAGGCAAACTTTTTGCAAGAATAAAAATTTTTGATTTGAGCCTTCATTTCGGAGAGGATGCGAGGTGAATACAAAAATGAGTATATTTCAATCAGATTTTGCCCAGGTTCGAAGGGAGATATTTCAATTTTTTGATTTATTTTGCCGCAAGGGCCAATGTAATCTGCATATTTCAAGCAATGATAAAAAATATAATTCGTACAAAAATGTAGATGAAATTTATATGAAAACATTCATAATTTAATATCCTACGCGTTCATATAATAATCTCGATTTTTACGTATACTGCCCTTTTGCCCATTATGATTTTTTATTACGGATTTTGAATTAATATAAAAAAATCTTCATTCTGCGAAAATTTCAGCTTGAAACCCCGAAGTGCCCATACAAGTCAAAATAAGTTATAAGTAGCACTCTACTATTAAATCATTTTCATCATTATTTGATGATGCGTGTCGCTGTATTGGGTTCCTGAAGCAAATTTAGAACATATCTTATTACTACTTATCCTTTTTTGAATGAGCACCCACACAATAAAATAAAGATGAGATATAAGGATCCGAAGATATTAGTAATCTGCAAAACATAAACACTTTCTGAAAAAAAGACTATACATTCGGAAATTATTTGGGATTCGAGTGCTTCTGAAAATATGTCTTTTTTATGGCAGTTGCACACACTACAGGGAGGTCCTATGGCGCTCAACGTGTGTGCGAAGATTTTGATTGACACGGTTCCTGAACAGTTGTAGTTTGTAATTAGGAGGAAACCGATGACCTGCAGTGATGCAGTGCGCCATACAAAGGAGTCCTTGTAAAGAGGTTTTCTAGGTGTTTCCATTTGTACGACGAACTGGTGCAACCTTGCCGTCTGTCGTGACTGTCTGACAGGTGTTACCAGGGGCGGGATGAGGCAGGCCAAATCCCGGGAACATCTGCCGTGAAAGTATCTGTAAATCAGGGAGATCTCGGCCACATGTCTGCGGTGTTCTGAATGGAATCCAGGAGCTTTAGGGTATTGCTTTGGTGCGGCACCCCAGATGGGTGAGCAATATTCTAAGGACGGCCTTATTTGCGCTTTGCAAAGCAAGAGCAACTGCTGCACCGGCTGCGGTGTATACAGTTTTTTGTTGCGAAATAGCGCACCAAGCTTCTGGAACGCTGATTTTGCGATGTTAGCAACGTGCTCATGCCAGGACATATTGCTGTTGACCGAGACACCCAGTAGTCTGATTTGCGAGAATGAAGGAATGGTCGATCTTGCCATAAAGATGTCAGAGTCCGCCGTATTGGCCCTCTTGGTAAACGTTGCTGCTTGGGTCTTTGCTGCAATGAACTGGACCAAATTTCTGTCGACCCAAGTTTGAACTTTCTCCAGTTCTTGATTAATTGCTGTATTCTGCTCCTGTTGCGGTGATAAGTCTCAGTCGTCGGTAAAGGTTTTTCTGATCTACATTTAGAGACAAGGGTACTGTCATCTGCAAAATTGTAAACAGAATTATTCATTTCGGTCCGCAGGTCATTAATATACATGAGAAACAGAGTTGGTGAAAGTATTGCGCGCTGAAGCACGCCCGCGTTAATGGTGAATCTGCCTGAGATGTGTCCACCAACTGCAACGTGCAGAGATTGGTTCTTAACGAAACTGGCAAACCAGCTGCAGAGAGGGGCTGGCAGTCCGAACGACGGCAGTTTGTTGAGCAATCCGTTATGCCAAACTCTGTCGAATGGCTTCCAAATATACAACGCAATCGCTTGATACTCTCCGTAGTCCTCAATTGCTCTACTCCTTATATGAGTGACATCAGCCAATAGGTATATCTCCTGTCCGTATTGATTATCGCTAATTATTCTGATATTCTCGAGATACTTGAGTAGTTGCTAATTGACTACATGTTCCATGGCTTTGGAGATTATGGGAAGCAAGGCAATTCGGCGAGAGTTTAAGGGCGTGGTTTTCTTGCCTTTTTTTAGAACAGGTTGCAGTCGAGCGACTTCCCTTTTCGGTAAGACAGAGAAAAGTCTGGAAAAAATGTGTGTTAGTTCGTCGGCGCAGTTCTTTTACACGATGGTAGGTATTTTGTCCGGTCATGTGTGTTTTGCGTATATAGTTCTTTAGGGATTTTACGAATATCACGATGATGAAACTTGACTTCTGACATGTTAGTGCTAATGTTCGATATGGGCATTTTTGCTTTCCGCCGTGATGCCACGTTCGTCTGTCAAAGGTGGGAGAGTCGTTTTTGTAAAGTTATTAGGTACTTGTAAAAGTTTATTCTTGTTCCTTTGGTTGTGTTTGTCCTTAGTTTCATCGATCACAGGTTTGCATTCGTTATATTCGTTCGTTTATAGGCAAGGGTGCTGCTTTTATGATTTCAGGTCCATGAATTACATCATGTGTAGACCTGCCAGCATGTTGTGGATTAAGCGTAATATAAATTATTGTTGTAACTTTGCAATATTCAGCAAATGCTTGCGAAATAATTTCGTAGGTAGAACTCATGGCCGATAAAATAACATATAGACGTTTGAGATAATCTGTGTTAAGACCTAACAAAATTTATAGCTCAGTACTACTAAATAAGGACAAGAAAATAGTACCTACTTTTTATTTGAGAAATTACATTATATAATTTCTATGAAACTTCCGTACGATGTTTGCGTCCTTTGTCGTGCCATAACCTTGCGTAGGAATGTCAGCTAACAAAGTCAAATTTTCTTTTAGTTTCTTTATCACCTAACCCTATGTTTCCTTCATAGCTTTTTTGTCATCTTCTTCACTAGTCTGACACGTTTTTAATGAAATTCTATAGGAAATGTGAAGGCAATATTCTAAGCATCTGATCCAAGCATGTAAATTAGAAATCCCATAGGCATATAAACTTCGATTTACAGGAAGGCGTAACACTTTCTCTTATTCATTATTTTTGGAGTCGCCTCGCAAGTTTCGCAGGATTGCGTTGAATAATTGCTGACTACACTAAATATTTTTCCATCCATCATTGCTAGTTTAAAAGCGTGTTTTACAACTACTTGCTCAATATTTGTTGGTTCAATTTATTTTATTAGTTTTTCAGTATTTGATATTTCTTGTCCTGATAGCTCAAGTGTTTCTTTTTTTAAAATAAAATTTAATGGTCTACAAAACCTAGTAGAAAATTTATGGGAATTATTCCACACTATGCTACCATCGCCTGTAGTCATTTCTAAGGGAACAACGCAAACAGAAAATAACCTGAAATTTTACGAGGCAATGGTGAATCTGTCTGTAGGAGTGGTAGTTCACAAATCGTTGTAATAAGTTTGTCGTCGGAAGTAGCTAATGGCGGACTAACTGGGATTGTGTACTGCCCAAGATTTTTGGTTAGAACGAGAAGCAGGAGGGAGGCAAATTCGCCCCTCTCTGAGATTCGAGTTGGTTCATCTACAATTTGGGTAAGCCTGCAATTGATGGCAAATGCTTCAGCTTAGTATACATGTTTGGTGAGAAATCTCTCAGGGTTGCTTGTTGCAGATTGTAAACTGAGATTAGAAACCCTTATTCCTAACAAGTTTCAGCTTTCTTTTTTCTAGATATATACGAATAATAGGTCTTAATAAACTTTGAAGTGACTAGAATATAAAAATATTTATGCCTGTTGAAATACACCTCGAAAGCTTCATCTACATTTTCGATACACTCAATATATATATATATATGCTCTTCAAAAGTTAAGAAAAACTTGAATTTTAGTAGATAAAGTTTAAATGGGGATTTCCATCATAAAAAATAAATAAGTTTGAAATGTATACTAGTTACTTAAAGGCGGTACTTTCAGCTTTAAGTTGTTATGTCAGGTCAGGCCAATGATGACATTATGGATTAGATACAGGGTGACAAGTGAAGGAGAGCCGAAGAAACGAATTTATGATGTTCTGTAACTTTTTTAGAAATAACTGCAGATATTTTATGATGGTAGTTTTAGAATGCCTGTGTCAATATCTCCGAACAGTTTTTGAATTTTTTTCAAATTATTATTTTTTACAAACATGTAGATTTTTTGCAAATTTGTATGTTCTAATTTCAATACTTTAATTGGCCATATTATTGACTCAAATTGGGCAGAAATGCATGACTGCACTTCATTGAAGGTTTGGTGTAATTTAATTTAATTTAAGTATACAGGGTAACTCACGTGGTTCGTATAAAGTCATTGGCAATTTTTTCTTATGGAACATCCTGTATATTTTTGGATTTTTAAATTCTCCGTAAAATTCTAGACATATCTGATTTAGCATACTCTTACCTACATTCAATTGTTTTCGAAATATGTTTGAAAAGTAACATTTGTTCGGGATGGTGTCAATGGTTGTGTCACCTAGCGATGGGAAACATTTTATCAACATGACGGAATTGCAAATTAATTTCTCTAAGTATCACTATGCCCAGGAGAAACTTAGGTGCTGCTCAATCTAATATGACAATTGGAGTGAATACTGCTGGGCAAAATCAAACCGAAATTGTTGTTTATTTTAATGTTTCGCAAAGTGTCATATCTCGATTAGTCAATAGGCATGCTGAAAACGGAAGTGTATCGGAAAGACCTAGGACTGGACGGCCTAGAGTTACTACCAGGGTACATAACAATACCAGCACGAAGGGAAGTCCTTAGCACCTGTAGGATACTTAGACAGCAACTCCAAAATGCCACCAGGTTTCATTATCAACGGTGAGAAGGCGCCTCAATGAGATTAGCTTAAGATCTAGGCATTTGTTGAGGAGAATTCCATTGAATCTAGCCTAAAGACGGTGTCGATTGGATTGGGCAAGGAGGAGAGTTCATTGGGTAGAAGAGTGGAAATCTGTACTTTTCTCTGACGAGTCTCACTATGGCAGATTTTGAGATAGTCGCCAAGAAACCGTCGATCAGTGCAAGAACTACATCCTTACCGTGGAGGTACAATAACCGTTTGGGCTGGAATTAGCTACAATAACAGAACACAGCTAATGGTTTTACCTGGGAAAATGAATTCTCAGATATACCTGGAGGAGGTAATTAACAATGTTCTGCCAGTTTTTTTAGCATGCAATTGGTAACGGTTTCCAATTTCTTGATGATAATGCTCGTACCCATCGAGACGCTCGAGTATTGGCAGCGCTGGCCATCCATGATATTCAGCACCTTCAACTGGCACCACGCTCGCCTGACATCAACGTAATCAAGCACGCTTGGGATCAAGTACAAAGGGCATTGGATAACCACCAACCATCCACCATTGTTAAAATTTAAGACAAGATGGCGCCGAGTGAGGATGATTTGTCCCATCTCAATAACAAAAAGTGTTTTATTGTAAGAAATGAGTAGAAAAATCGTTTGTGAAATGTGCAATTTGTGAAATGGTTCTACATGTGTCCTGTGCTCTACGATTTACCGGCCTAAGTGTGGCAAGTGCAAGCAAAGGCTTAGTTTACTGCCCAACATGTGCGAAATCTGAGCAGGAAAAGGAAATCAAAAGGGCTGTTGACTCAATTATGATTGAAAAGGATAAGGAAATCAAGAGCCTTACAGAAAACCTGACTGGATTAGAGGACCAATTAGCCCTAATTTCGACCCAGGTAAATAATTCAAGGGAAATTATTGATGTTACGGCACTTAATAACCTCAAAAATACCGACAATAACAATGAAAAAAATCTTAGTGAAAATGTATTAATACGGAGGCTGCTTCGTGAGATGGAGTCCAAGAATAAAATTCTTATTGGAAATGCCTCTTTACTAAAGGAGTAAATTGATATTTTATCCTCAAAGTTATTATGCTATGATCAAATTTCCAATCCTACTGTTGGTAGCACTGATGTCGAAAAACGAAACTTCGGCAACCAGTAAAACAAGATATATCGAAACCGCAACTTATTCCAATGTTACCAATAATAAACGGAACGACGCCTCTGACTCTGTCAAACAGTCAGCTGGCAAACCTAACTTAATAATTTCATCATCCGTCCCCGATAAAAAGAAAGTTATTGGAGCTGCTGTAGCTGATTTTGACTATCAATCGGGTTCAATTAAGCATAAAATTGGGGCTGTGCAAGTAAAAGCCGCCATACATGATGCTCAGCATCAAGCAAAAGTTCAGGAAATTCAAAGTTTGTGCCATGGCTTTGATAAAAATTACCAGGGAGCTTGGCAAACACAAGGCAGGAAGAAACGTCGCGTCTGGTAGGCCGCAATGAATCTTTACCTAACATTACTACTGTCCAAAAACTGGCATCTCTCCATGTATCCAGACTGGCGCCCAAAACAAAGCCTGAAGATTTACAAAAAATGTTGAGTGTCTCTTTCTCGGATGTAATTTGTGAATCCCATCGATCAAGATATCCGGAGACATACACTTCTATGAAAGTCACAATTCATCAGAGCCTGGAAACGCGTCATCTGGCCTCTCGTAGCTACCGTAGCACATTTTTTTCAGAAACGCAGGACGACACCTCCCGCCCAATCGTAGGTGAGTCCGAGGGTGAGTCCTCTTTAATTAATGATCCAGCACATCATATTAACCATCAACAGATTGCAAATTATCATCAAAATGTAAGAGGTCTCAAAACCAAAACTAAAGACTTCTATAATACTGTCGCAACAGAGAACTATGACATTATAGCCCTGACCGAAACATAGCTCACTCCAGGTGTCTTAGATTCTGAATTGTTTAATGAGAGGTATGCAGTTATCAGAAAGGACAGATCAAATGGAAAGACTAGAGGCGGAGGGGTGCTTTTGGCTTTAAAAAGATATAGAAGCTATGAAATAATAGAAACAAACTGTGATATAAATATTGACTGTGTTATAATTAAATTAAAAATCAAGAAATTATATATGTACATATCTAAACCAAAGGAAGGTCTTGAAAATTTTAAAAGCTTCTTAAATTTGTTTGATAATTTGTTAATGTTGTAATATTTCTAATGTGTTATTTTGGGTGATTTTAATGTTCCTTGCTTCCAACAGAGTCAGGTTCAGCCTATGAGGGACATGTCTTGTTGCAACAATTTTTGAGTATGTATGATTTAAACCAATTTAATATGATACCTAATATGCTTGGCAGATATTTGGATTTGGTAATTTCTAACATGGCAGTCTCTGTTGTTTGTGGATCAGAGAGCCCATTAACGTCTGAAGATCCGTATCATCCTTCATGTTAATTATGGGGAACTGATTAAATCTAAAGAGAGGAAAAATAAATGATAAATCATATACTTATAATTATTCTGAAGGTGATTTCTTCTTGCTATATAACAGGATAAAAGAATGTAATTGGGCTGATCTGCTGGCAGCGGATGATGTTAATGTTGCCGTGGACTTTTTTTACAAAAATATTTATAAATGCCTGGATGAATGTATACCTAGAAAGAGACTAACAAACAGTTCATGCCATACCAAGTTTCCTAACTGGTTTTCCACACACTTGATATCTAAAGTCAAGAGAAAAATCACCTACACTCTCTTATTAAGATGGTGATGTTGAATTTTTAAAATTAGAATACATTTTTTTGAGAAAATAAACTAAAAAGCAAAGTTTAACAGAACTTGATTTATATAAAAATCAATTGAAAGCAATATTAGTCATGATCCTCGTAGCTTCTGGTCTTATACACATAACAAGACAAAACAATTTGGACTACCAGTAAAAATGAGCCTTGGTGATAAATTTCTCGGTTGTCCATTGGACATTGCAAATACCTTCTTCGGGTCTGTGTATGGAACACCCAGTGGCTCAATTCAAGGTCTAAATGAAAGTAATAATAAAGGGTTCAAATTTTCCAAAATAACTGAGACCGATATAATAAAAAGTATAAAAAAGTTGAAATCTAAGAGAACGACAGGATGAAATACCATCTTACATACATAAAGGTTGTGTAGATCACTTGATCAAGCCCCTTTTACATATCTTTAATTTATCTATGGAGCAGGTTGTTACCCCGAGTTTTGCAAAACTATATTAGTTGCACCTATTTTTAAATCTGGTAAAAAGAATGAAACTGTAAATTATAGACCAATAAGCTTATTGAACACCTTGTCAAAAATGTTTGAACATATTCTGTACATAAATATTTATGAACAATTTAACCACAGCATGGGTTTATTCAAGATAGATCTACAGTTACAAATTTCAGTTTATTTTCTGAATATGCACCACAGGCCATTGAAAGCAAGGAGCAGTTCGATGTCATTTATACCGACTGTGCTAAGGCATTTGACAGGGTGAATCACAATATGCTTGTCAACAAACTTTTGAGCTTCGATTTTTCAATGAAGGCCGCAAATTTAATAAAGTCTTATTTATGGAACAGAAAGCAAATTGTCAAAGTGGGTAGGTCAAAATCAAATTAATATACAGCAACCTCAGGTGTTCCTCAGAGAAGTAACTTAGGCCCCCTGCTTTTCAATATATTTGTTAATGATTTGCCTGCTGTAGTGAAGTCATCAACTTGTTTGCTTTATACTGACGATTTTAAATTGTTTAATCAAATATCTAATGTTAATGATTGTATTGGTTTACAACATGATCTTGGGAGTGTTTACCATTGGTAAATGGTAAACACTCCCAAGATCATGTTGATGTATGGTTGTTACTTTAACTCGAAAATTAAATTATTTTATTCAGGATTACAGCATAGGAGGTGACATTATTCAAAGGAAAACTGAAGTAAAAGAACTGAGGATTAACTTTGAGATGAATTTAAAGTTTAATCAGCACTGTAACGCTCAGTTCCCAAACAAATACAAACCTAATTTACATAAATATACAAGTTTACAATAATCTCCAACTTCACAATAATCTCCAAGTTCACAATCGGTGGTACAGCCTTTAGTGCAGGAACAATGGCGGCCCCCAGCTTTTAGACAGTGGAGAAGGGTCGTGGTGAGTTATAATGCCTCAGCGCCACGCGGGTAACTTATCGCCATGCCCTGATATTGGATCTTCAGTGAGATTCGACCAATAACCACGAATTGCTCTCCTCCCCGCTGTAACCTATTGAGAAAACTCGGAACGGGAAACAAATAAAAAAAATACCACCGCAATTAAACAAAAATAACAAGTGTATATTTCTTATTGGTGACTATACTTTTGAATTAAATGAGAAAAAATAATTGCTACAAGAAGAATTTCTTGTATATGTAGCTATGACAATTAATATAAAAAATGTATGCTCAAGATGGAATATTAAAAGTAACGGTTTAATGTTAAATAGTACTATATGTTATATCTACGGCGCCCTATAAATACAAATACGTGATCACGCGTCGTTTACATGCCCTTGATTGGTGCTATCAACCTATACGGTAAAAAAAAATGATAACTTCTTCTGCTTCTACACTCTAAATAACTCTAATCAATAAGCGAGAAGTTAACGTGCTAGTTCAAATGTACTAGATTCATGTAAGTATAATATTCATCTATTAAATAGTATCGGTACCAGAGGTAAACCTATGTGATTACGCGCTATGCGTATATACGAACAGTTTCAATAATATTTATATTATACGACGCTGAAAATAAGTAAAACACGCGATCAAGACTACGCTGAAATGAATTAATAACACGCCAAAACTATCCGGATTAGCTGGATAATCCAGTATACCTATGCTAACTATTGAGAATAAATCGTTACTCCCAAATAACTTGAAGGTAGCTATATTTTAAATCAAGTCAAATCATTAATACTTTCATTAAGCAAATTCATCCGAAACTCTAATTTAAGTAGCCCTAAATCACCAATCAAATAAAACACAATAATAAAATGAAATAAAATAACAGTCCCAAAATACACTAGATAATATCCTAAATTAAGACTTATCTGATACGATATCAAGCCAACAGTGAGTTCATCCAGGATCCAGGTGTTCGTGGAATCACTGGAGCGTCAAGGTGGAGAAGACACACTCCGTATGCGTTGAGGCTTGGATCAGACAGCGAGACACGCGGTCAACTTGATGGTTACTCCGAAACCACGTGTTGTCGGAGGAGTCTCAGTATGCAGTCTGGAAACCCAGGTAGGAAACCGGAACGTAAGAGGACAATGGAAGGCCCATAAAAACCAATAATCCAAAAATAAAAATCCAAAAATAGAAATCCAAAAATAGAAAACCTCTAAAACAAATAGGGCAAATTAGCACGGTGATCAAGCCAAAATATGAAGAAAACAGGTACGGAACCTCAACAAATAACAGATCAAAACAATATCTGTATCAGAATTACTCAAACATACCTTTAGATGTTAAACGGGGTTCAAGCGTGTGGCAGCTCTCGAAAATCAAATCCCCAAACGTGGGTCCAGGTGGTCGAAACTACAAATCTTCCTTCATCTACAATCCATCAGACGAGAAACTATCGACGACCACAATCCTGCTCAAGTGCTTCGTTGAATAATTCCCTAACTAGGGCACTGTATATTTCACACTAAATATCAGTATCTCAACGAAAATTCCCAATTTCGAGAGCTCGGCACTGTAACCTACTGGTTCCTTCAAGATCACATAAAGACTTAAATTGGCTTGCTCCGAAAATGACGAGGCTAGCAGAATTAACATCGCGCCGGCCCAACATACTATGTTGCCAACAGCGTCCCTATTTGTGACAAAGTACTAGAAAGTTATGATGTCATCCTACCGGATTCACCAAATCAAGCGCTAAAACGACTCATTATCGAAATGATTTGAATCAGTTAGAATCTACTTTTAAATGCTCGGTGGGAATATATAACCCACGCGTTATGCGGCAGTCTAAAATTTCAAGCAACACGCACCACTAATATCATTATGCCAAATAAGGCATTAACTTGGCAACCGTGTCGACCGTGAAGGCCACGCGCTTGTCCAGAAAGCTGTCACTTATACCGCCAAAATTATCCCCCACAGACTATGTGAAATATAGACCACTTTCCTTGCGTAGGTTAGAATCTTCTCCGAGCTGAAATATTATCGAACTTTACAAATTAATACTGCGTCAATATGCAAGCCTAGAGAGATAAACATTGATACCATCCAATATAATCAGCAAATTCAAGCGTATGATAGCGAAATTCTACAATAAATGCAACACGAATTAGAGTGGTTCTCGAGTCGACGGACGGAACCGATGCCGTTTCCACCGGTCGTGTAGTCTATGGTTTAAAACTGGAGTGACATGACAGACTTCTAACAAACGTCAACGTTTCATTCCCAAAATGAAAATATTCCGTAATCACCTAAGCAAAATAATATATTATCAAGTATAATCAACGAGAAAATTACCACAGAATGACCATCAAGTGTACAAAAGTAAGTTATAATTACAGTGCTAGATATCCCTAAATAACCTTTTTTTATGGCAGTGGTATATAGTCCAAACTCTAATTACTCGGCCAATCTGTAAACAATCTATCACTGTTGTTTTATTTTAGACATAACCCTCCAAGAAAGGCGAAAATATATTCTTGATTCCAAAATACCTCGAATCAGCAATTAATAACAATAATTAGCAAGGTCGAAAACAGTGGATCGCCATCAAGGTGTATTATCGAACTGAAATAATGAAAACAAGCCAAATGATTAGAAGAAGAGTTTCTTTCTCCCTTTAGAAAGACAGCATAATAGGACAAAACTCAGGGGAAAATGCCAATATACAACGAAGCTTTGTGGTTCCAGCTGCAACAATATATCGTGTGTGTAAAGTTAATTCGTTCAAAAGAAGGCATGTGCATTTGATATATAAAGACATAAATATGAAATATTTGCATTAGAATACCTAGTTTAATGGATTGGGTTCCATGCTTTTCCAATACTAGTACGATTGTGGTTTTTATATAATTTTTGTACCCTATTTGAATAAATAACATGATGTTTTATTATTTTCCCCCTCTACGTAAATTTTTATTATGATCCTTCGCCATTTCGTCCAGAAACCAGGTTATTGTATAATATGTAATCGTAGCCTGTTACAGCACTATAATTATATAACTAGTAAGGCTTATAAAGCTTTAGGCTTTGTCATTCGTAACAGTAAGAACTTTAAAATCAATACAATTATAATTTTATATAACACACTTGTTAGGCCTCATGTGGAGTATGCATCCAACAGGGCATTCTAATACCGATTTCATTGAAAAAGTGCAGAAAATATTTTTAAGGTATCTGTACATTAAACAAAATAATGCATACCCTTATATGGTGTCGTATAGGTCTATGCTTGATTCTTTCAACTTTACAATGCTAAGTGTGAGGAGGGAAATAAAGTACGTTTTGTTTCCTTATAGTATATTGAATAACTACAAATATAGAAATTTAGGTCTAATAAATTTTGTAAATATAAAAGTGCCAAAGATTAGACTGAGAATTCTAATTAATGAGATTTTTGTTGTTCATCCAGGTAGCACATCTCCTCTGAATGTTGTGCTGGGCATTTGTAATAGGTTGCTTTGTGGTACAGGTTCCCTGGATTTCTTTTTCTCAAGTAAAAAAAAAATTACGTTGTTGCAATGGGCCAGGTCACAGACATGGACCATTTGCATTGTGATTTTAATATATGTTTTGTTTGAGTGATTTTCTTTTATTTTTTATATAGTAGTTCATAGTTACCTAGATAAGTGTTTTTTTTTTGTTTTGTATTTTTTATTTTTGTGTTCTTTATTTTTGTTAGCTCTGTAAGATAGGCAATTATTTAGTTTGTAGCTTTGCAGGTAATTACTATAATTTCATAGTGTTTGTAAAGTGAATAAATAAATAAATGAAACCATGCAGCAGCTCAGAGAGCTGTTGCCACAGCTTTGCAATGGGTTGGATTTTTAGATCATCGTATTTTCAATAACTTGATTGAACGCATGCCAAGGCGGTGCAGGACAGTGATAAAAGCCCGTGGGGGCTACACATTCTGCTAGCGTCTCAGTTCGTATTTTCATTGAATTAAAATTTATTTTTCATAATTATTGAATTTCATTTCTTGCATCATAGCCGAAAAATGTTAGTTTGGGTTGGGTCATATTCACAAATTATCCGGAAAATGCGTACTTGCGGTTTACTGGGAAGTTAATGTCAGAATATACGTTAATAAAAACTACGACAGGAATGTGAAAGGCATTTCACCCTAAGTCAAATTATTGAGATTCTAGACGGGTTCAGAGTGACTAAAATGTCACTTTTCAAACGTCGATATTTCGAAAACAATTGAATTTAGGTATAGGGTATGCCAAATGAGATATATCTACAATTTTAAGGAGAATTTAAAAATCTAAAAATATACAGGATGTACTATATGAAAAAATTGCCAATCACTTTATACCAACCACGCGAGTTACCCTGTATACTTAAATTGAAGTAAGTTATACCACACCTTCAATGAAGTACACTCATGCATTTCTGCCCAATTTGAGTCAATAATATGGCCAATTAGAGTACTGAAATTAGAAAATACAAATTTTCAAAAAATCTACATATGTTTGTAAAAAATAATTATTTGAAAAAAAAATCAAAAAGCGTTCTGAGATATTGACACAGGCATTCTAAAACTACCGTCATAAAAAAAACTGCCGTTATTTTTAAAAAAGTTACAGAACATTATAAATTCGTTTCTTCCTCTCCTTCACTTGTCACCCTGTATCTAATCCGTAATGTCATTATTGGCCTGACCTGACATGGCAACTTAAAGCTGAAAGTACCGCTTTTAAGTCGCTAGTAGGTATACATTTCAAATTTATTTGATTTTTATGTGAGAAATCCTGATTTAAACTTTACCTGAAATTCAATCTATACATAACTTTTGAAGAGCAGTTTATTTTTGAGAAGGTTGTGACAAACTAAATCATGTTATCTAAAAATATATATAGTGTCCCATTAGCCAAAAAATAGGTACGATAATAATAATAATAATGATAACAAATGGAGTAACTTGCCTTTGGATGACCATTTCAAGCCCATGTCCTGCTCTAACGATGACATCTTGTGCTTCTTTGTGGAGTAAATTATACACATCTACGTTGTTAATTTTAATGACAGCATCGCCAGCAATAAGTCCAGCACGTTCAGCGGGCGATCCACCATTTACCTGAAAAAAAAAATAGAGTATTTTTTAAATATATATAAATTAATATAAGCAGCATTTTTATCGTTAAGATAACGGTACAGTAAATTAAATAAGAATATAGTTTGGTACAGCAACAAAGACCAGTCAAATTTAGAGTATTTTAAAACTACCCACGCTATCTGCGACAGACAGATTTGTGAAATTTCCCGAAACACGTCAACAAATTTATTGAGTGGGAATGTTTTTACGAAAAATTGGATGGGCAACCCATAACCCCCAAGGCTACCACCCCAAAATTCTTTAATGAGACTGGGACTCGAGTGATGCAGTATTTTTAAGGGCGCTTGTTCTGAACATTTTGACGTCCTATTTTTTTTAAATAAGTCCTTAACGTTGCAGAATATCATCCATTTTAATATTTAAATAAAAATAATAATAATAAATTAATGAAATGGGGAAATCTGTCAAAATCTCATAAATGTCATGGGATAATAAGGGTGGTTCTACTTGAGCAGTACAAACGCGGAGTTCTGATGACGTTATCTACAGCCTCTTTTAACCGAGCCTATTGTTTTTTGAAATATCAAAGGCGAGCATTTTAAACGATCGATTTTGCTAATAATTAAGGCTAACTGAGCGTTTCAGCAATTTCTGTAGAATGGTCCCAGGTGATTGTTTTAGTTTGCGCTTTAAAAAAATATCTAATTTGGACTGCTTTAAGCAAAAAAATGCATACTTATCTAAGCATACCTGCTTGTTTATAGCTTTTTGTGACATTCTAAAAATAATTCTACGTAGATATTTTATCGCGCATGAACTCCAAAACCATAAATCATTGTCAGTTTTGTATTTAGTAAAAATACTAGTATAGTACCTAATACCTACAAAAATTTGTTTCAGATTTCGACAATTTTGAATAATGGTTTACTCTTTGGATGAACGAATTGAAATAGTGTTTACTTATGGTGCAAATAATGAAACACCTCGGAATACTGCCGCTGTGTTCAATGGGAGACACCTCGTTAAAAATGTATCAGAAGTTTATGTCATGCAGCTCATTCAGAAATAAAACGTAGTGGTGCTAGGGTTCTAGACGAGGCTGCCCAAATTGAAGTTTTGAGACATTTTGCGGCAGATTTTTATATTTCAGTATGACAGGTTTCTGCTAATACTCACGTATCTGTTAAAGCAATCCAAAAAATATCTAGGCTCCATAAACTCCATCTTTATAAAATTCAAATTTTACAGGCATTAAATGAAAATGAGCCAGATTGTGAACTACAATTTTGTAAAGAAATGAGCCAGCATATTGACAGAACCCAAAATCTGCTTCGAAATATCTGTTTTGCAGACGAATGTACATTCTGCCTTAATGGAACTATTAGTAAACATATAACGCTATTGGAGTGATGCGAACCATCATATTTTTAGAAAGAGTCATACGCTGCACCCAGAAAAATTTAATGTTTGGGCGTGAATTCTCGGTGAGCCTGTATTGCTGTTCTTTATTTTAAAATGGAAATCTGAGGAGAGATATATATTTAAACATGTTGGAAACAATTGTTCAGCCTACTAAAGAAGAAGTGGAAAGTCAGAGGGACGAGTTCGGTAATGCGATAATTAATGAAGAACTCCTTCACTTTCAACAAGATGGTGCGCCACCTCAGTACGCCAGATATGCTCTGGATTGGCTCAACAACCGAGTTCTACAAAGGTGGGTAGGAAGGAGATGGCCAATATAATGGCTGCAAAGTCATCTGACCTTAGCTCGAATTATTTTGGGGGGGGAGGGACATTTAATGTCAGTAGTTTATAAGACCACGCCCTAAAATATGGAAGATTTGCAATATGGCATTACAGCAGCGTGTAGGCCTACATTCACAGCGCATTCAGTTTAAGAATTTGAACTGGGTTTGTATTATTATTTAGAAGTCAATGGTGACCACTTCGAATAATTCATTAGATAAGCTTAATGAACGATTCGTGTTCATTATTCAATGTTTTACTCTAAATTGTTACGGAAACAATGTACAGTTACCACATTTATTTTTTTTTCTTTTCTGCTAACTATAATGTACATAAAGATAGCGAAACTATTTTTATACAGGTTCAGTGAAATTACAAGGTACCGAATGAAAAAGCCCTATTTATTTCGTTTCCAAACATGACAAGTAACTGTTTTTAAATTCCGAATTTAAATAATAAAATAGGCGTTATTCTGCAACGGTAGTATTAGCAGTAGTAGTAAGGGTGGGAGGGGGGGGGGGCGGCGAAGCCCGGTAAGTAGGCATATAAGTCCCTTTTTACCGTCCCCCATCCGCCCTCCCCTACCTGGCTACTTCCAACACCCGGCCCGCACTGAAACGGCCCGTCACCTTGATAAAGGTGAGGGCATCCTCCCAGTCCAGATCCTTTAGATCTTCCCGAGCAAGTGTTGGTGCTCCCAGTGTCTTCCTCCTTAGGTGACTGCACCTATCACAAATTCCTATATAGTGGTATGAGGACTCCTCCCTTGTCCCGCAGTTCGCGCAGAGTGGGCTGTCCCTCACGCCGATAAGGTGCAGATGTCTGTTTAGGCTTCCATGCCCAGTCAGAATACCTACCAAGTTCCTGATGTTCTCTCGGCTCTTTTTTAGCAGTAGGCTTGCTCTGGATCCGTCAGGATTTAAAATCATTTTCTTGGCTGGTCTGCATCCTTCTTTTCCTCTCCAATTGTGCTTTGTTTTGTTCCAGGCCCAGTTATTTAGTTCCTGAGAGATTTGCCTTTTACTTAAGCCCAAACCAGGTTCTGGACCGACGAGGTAGCTCATTGAGCCTTGTCTTGCCAATTCATCGGCCCGGTCGTTGCCCTCGATGCCACTGTGCCCTGGAACCCATCTGAGTCTTACTTCCTTGCACACAGCCAATCTATCTAGGGCGTCTCTGCATTCCTGAACTAGCTTACAGCTTGCCCTGGATCTTTGGATCGCCCTGAGAGTGGCTTGACTGTCCGAGTAAATATATACTCTCTACACCTTCTGTTACTTCCGCCTTGGTTGCTACTTTCAAAATAGCAAACACCTCCGCCTGGAAAACAGTGGCATATCTCCCGAAGTGCTTCCTTCTGATTTAGTGTTGTCTAGGTATACACCGGCTCCGGATGACTGTGTATTAGCCATCCATGAGCCGTCAGTGTACCATGCGTGTACGCCGCTCGGCGTACGTACCTGGCCTGACAGCCACTCTTCCCTTGATGAAAATTTCACTTGGAAATTCCTTCTTAGTCTTAATCTGCCATCTGGAGTATTGCCTTTGGTCGCAATGATGGGTAGATCCCTACTCATTTTGGCGGCAATAGTCGTATGGTCTTTCCTATGTAGTCCGTTCGCCATAGGCCGCTGTCGATCATCCTTTTGTGAGCCGCCATTGCCTCTCTCTTAATCCAGATCGGGAGGTCCGGCAGCCCCAGGATGATGTTCAGTGCTGCTCCGTGAGTTGTTCTCAATGCTCCGGTAATACCCAAATAAGCCAGCCTTTGCAGTCTGGCCAGTTTCTGGGCATTAGTGGCTCTGGCCACCAGACCACGGATCCGTAGGAAATCCTCGGTCTTATCACTGCAGTGTACAGCCACTGGAGGATGTAAGGTTTTAAACCCCACAACCTACCTACCGTTCTCCTTAGTTGCCACATAATCGCTGTTGTCTTATTCACCACCGGTTCAACGTGTGCCTTCCACGTCAATTTTCTGTCTAAAATAACTCCCAAATATTTGACTTGTTGACTTAGGCTCAGTCTCATCTGGTAGAGTATGGGATGTATAAAACCTATTCGATTTCGTTTCCTTGTGAAGAGAATGGGTTTACTGAGAGACCATTCTCCTCACACCAACCTTGAACTATCCGACACGCCACCTGCATACGCTCGCCCGAGAGAGACTCCATCTCTACACAGAATTTCCTCCAGCTGTCTCTTTTGCCGCGTCGGACCTCGGGTTTAAATTTCCTTCTGGCTGCGAGATACACATCCCAGAGCTCCTGCCACCCTTCCCTGAAAGCGTGGCGGTGTAATCTTCTCACGTCTTTTTTTAAGACGGTCCAGAGTATCACTCCACCAAGGCAGCCTCTTGGCGCTCGCTTTCTTAAGTGGGCACGCTTGTTCCTAGGAGTCGATGATTATACTGTTTAGCTTTACCACCTCAATTTCTAGTTCTTGTTTTGATGAAATAGCCTGCCCTAAAGTTCCTATGGACATTACCAGACTTTCTCTAAATTTGTTCCAGTCTGTTGCCCTCGGAATTCTTTTCCGTGGCTTCTCCATCTTATCCGATTTAATTTCGAATCGGATCATTCTATGATCGGACATAGTTATGTCCCTACCTACCCTCCAATTGACTACCTTTTCCGCAAATGCTCGAGTTACCACTGTAATATCGATAACCTCCTGACGAACCCGATTCACAAAAGTTGGTTCCGCATTTACGTTAGCTACTTCAAGGTTTTCCGATACCAAATACTCTAATAAAGCCGTACCTCTCGCGTTAGTGTTAGTGCTCCCCCAACGGTGATATCAAATTTAAAAAATTGGACATCAAAATATATAGAATTATATGCCTTTTAAAATGATGTATCACTCGACCCCCGTCTTATTTAAGAATTCGTGGGTAGCAGCCCTGGGGATTGAAGGGGCGCCATCCAATTTTTCGCAAATAACATTCAATAGATATGATGACGTGTTTCGAAGAATTTTACAAATCTGTCTATTTACGCAGTTAACGTGGGTGGTAAATTTTAAAATATACATCCTTTATATTATAGTAATTAATGGTGTCGATAACTTCTCTCACAAGTTATAACTACTAACGACAAGAGGCAGTTAATATTCATTGGCATATCAAAAATCTGCATTCAATTTAAAAATTGCATGCCAAGAATTTAAAAAGAAGAAATGGATAAATGACAAGATGTAGCATAGCTATTCAACTAACTGTTTACCGAGAACTATATTAAATCTTAAGCAATAATTTCAAGCAAAACGCATTATCTAAGTTGTCTAATTTAAGGTGCATTTGGTCTTTCACAAGGTTTTTTGAATTATGGCAGCTGTTGCCTCATGTATTATTTTATGATTTATAACGTATATAACTACTCAACACAAATAGATAATTCCTCGACTTCAATATTTAAAATTTAATTTTGATTCACTCTTTAATATTATTTATATTTCAATCTAGGGCACATTCTCATTCTTCATTTCGTAAAAATTTATTCAATAGGATTAAAACATTATTTTGTCATGTAACAATGAATTGAATAGTTACTGCATATTATTTCGTAGCTTTCTTTTTTCCTCTAATTGTTTTCTTAGTTCAAGTAAATCAGGAGTTTCTACCAACGTTGGTATGCTAATTGACAAAGTCTCAGGTTTTTTCGTACGGTTCAGTGATATCATTTTTTTCACATTCTCGATCATCAGACGATGTTCTTCCTTCTTTTTTAATATACCTCGCCTTTTTTCTTCTAGTTCTTTTTTCATATTCATTTTTGTAAGAGTTAAGCGTTCTTGTAATTCCGCGATTGACATCTCACATAAGAGACCAAGATTCGGTGACTCAGTGGGATCAAATTCTTTTATGTTGCATCTTACTTGATGTATTGCTTTAATCTCTTGTATAAGTTCCATTTTCCTCGCAAGCTCTTTATTTTTTTCTGCTAACGCTTGTTCAAGCATTAGTTTCGTTTCATACTGCTGGATTCTAACTTTTTCTTGCTTCTTTTCGAGAAGCCTTTTTTCACTTTCTTTAGCATTTTGTTTAATAGTTTGAGACTTTCCCACCAAGCATCGAATTTTTTGTTCTTCGTCGTCTCGCCAACGTTCCAAAGCCCGAACCAGTTCTGCCTTATCTTCTTTAAATTTTTCCATTTTTTGCCTATTGATTTCGAGAAGTTTTCGCTTGGCTAGGATAGCTTCCTCATATGATAGTAATCCTTTGAGGTGATTTTTTTCAATTGCCTGTAACTCTTTTAATTCTTGCTCCTTTTTAAGTTGTTCTTCCATTAGCTCGATGTTCTCTTTATGATAGCCTCCTTTTATAAGATTATCAATATTTTTAACTTCAGCATCTTGTCTTTTTATAATTCGAGATGCCTCGCGAAGGGTCGTAGTAAGATTGCCTTTAATTTGTACATTTTTGGCAACTGGACTAGGTTTGCTTTTAAAAGTTTCAATTTTTATTTTATCGATGTCCGTTTCAGCTATACATCGAGGTTTTATTAACCTTTCTGGAACTCGTGAAGCTTCCATTAGTAAACGTTCTGCTCTTCTTCTATTTGCTTTCTTAAATTTCAAAATGCCTTGATCGATAGACTTTTCTCTATTCCAAGTTGCTTTTGGTATTCCTGAAGCCTTAAATCTTCCTCGGATTGCCGGAGTGTTTGCGGGCGGGAAGGGATGTTTCATAGAGAATGCGTTAAGTGTCGGAAATGATTTTGGTTTTGTAGTAGGTATGGATTTAATCTCGTGGAACTTCAAATATTCTCTACCTAGCTTTATGATAATAGGTATTTTATTCAGAAATTGTTCCATAATATTTTCAAGAACATATGCATTTTCGAAATATCTGCACGCAGTTTGGCACATTAATAAATGTTTATTTGAATCTGCTATGAAAGCCACTAGGTCACATAAATAAAAAAGATTCATCTGTACACAACATTCTAATATGGTTTCTAGATTTTCGTCATCTAGCACAAATATTATTAAGAATATGAGTATTTCTGCATTTGTTTTGTTTACAGAAGTATTTAGGAAATTATCTTCAAGAAATTGATCCGTAAGGCTTTCTAACAACTTCTCATGTTTTGTTAATTTCAAAAATATATCTATTTCTGTATCGTTCAATCGCGTCTTCTCATTTAGGTCGCTGATATATTCTGCTGCAGAGAGGACATTAATCTTTTTGTAGTCAGTATATAACTTAAATATACTGTTTATTAATGATCTTTCTAATGCCATTGCAACTTTATAATGGTATGTTATTATATCTATAGCACATTTACATTGATATTTAGTGGCATTGACATTGATGTTTCTGACATGGCGCTAAGGGCCAAGTTCGAGAATTATATTTTTTGGCGGTTATATATCACTTTAGCGTCACACGAATTAAAATGTCAGAGATATACTAATCGTTAGGGCACACAAGTATTTGACAATATATGAAATGAAAATTGCGGAGCATGCATTTGTTTTTTAAATATTTGTGTTCAATGTTGGTGTTATTTTTCGTCGCGCCGCGGCAGATTTTGCTGTTCGCGCAGAAATTTGCCTTTGCTTCTTTGCTAATAGCGTCTACCAACACAAATTTTGAGCCGTCACGCATGCGTACGTGCTAATTCAGATATTTTTCAGTTGTTTTTCTTGATTTTGGACATTGCCTTGGATTGCAAAACTATTTGGTTGCGCCCTCGAATCGAGCGAAGGAGCATGCGTGAAGTGAAATATTAGTCCAATGGTCGAAAATTTGCTGTAGGTAGACGCCTGTCTAAAAACAAACGAAGGGAAGTGAAAACGTAAGCAAGCACGATTTTACGTGTTATTACCAACATGTCAACAGTAATATACCGATAGCGGAGATGGCTTATCGAAAAGATCGTTGATTTGAAACAAAAAATTGATTTTCCAAAATTTCTATTAGACAAATTTTCGTTTACAATCTGAAAAGACCGTCAGAGCATTAGCTCGATGGGTCTTTTCTTTGAGATAATGAAGACGCGCGCTTGTTTGGGATTTCCGGACTTTGGTTAATTTAGGGTTAGTCTGGATTAGTTTTGGTTTGTTTGGGTTGGCTTTGGTTAGTTTGGATTAGTCTAGGTTGGTTTTGGTTACTTTGGGTTAGTGTTGGTTACTTTGGGTTGGTTTTGCTTAGTTTGAGATAGTGAAGAGACAAGCGCGCATAGCGCGCTTGTTTGCGCGCTTATTTCCTTACTTTGGTTAATTTAAGGTTAGTTGTGGTTTGTTTGCGTTGTCTTTGGTTACTTTGGGTTGGTTTTGGTTACTTTGTGTTAGTATTGGTTAGTCTGGGCTAGTATTGCTTAGTTCAACATAGTGAAGAGACAAGCGCGCGTATTTCCTTACTTTGGTTAATTTAGGGTTAGTTTGGGTTGGCTTTGGTTAGTTTGGGTTAGTGTTGGTTAGTTTGGGTTAGTTTTAGTTAGTCTGGGTTAGTTTTACTTAGTTTGAGAGAGTGGAGAGACAAGCGCGCATAGCGCGCTTGTTTGCCCGCTTATTTCCTTACTTTGGTTAATTTAAGGCTAGTGTGGGTTAGTTTTAGTTTGTTTGCATTGGCTTTGGTTATTTTGGGTTAGTCTGGGTTGGTTTTGGTTACTTTGGGGTAGTATTGGTTAGTCTGGGTTAGTTTTGCTTAGTTTGAGATAGCGAATGGCCAAGAGCGCGTAGCGCGCTTGTTTGTGCCCTTATTTCTTTACTTTGTTTAATTTAGGGTTAGCCTGGGTTAGTTTTGGTTTGTTTGGGTTGGCTTTGGTTAGTTTGGGTTAGTTTTGGTTACTTTCGGTTAGTTTGTGTTAATTTAGGTTAGCTGTGGTTTTGCAATCTTCTATTCTTCTTTTTGAAACATGTGTGGGTTTTTTTTTCAATTTTTGGCGTCAAAAGTGCTTTGCGCAATATGTAACGTGTCACAAAACACTTCTAATACTGTCTAATACACGTTACACGAAAATAAATAGCAAAATTCGAAAAGGGCGCTAAGTAAACATTTTACCCTTTTCTACGTTATTTACAAGGTTAATTTGGGTTAGTTTTGTCTGGTTGAGCCCCCGGAGCGAGCGAAGAATGAAATATTAGAACAACACTGTGCTGCTGCCAAATGCGCAGGTACGAAGGTCGAAAATTTGGTATGAGTAGATGTGAGTGTTCCGAAAGTTTTATTTTTTTAGGTTAGAAATTGTACTATTTTTTAATAAAAAAGATCCTCCGTCCGCACTTTTTTATGAAGAATCACTTTCTATAACATAGAAAATGTTCTTATTTTTACCAAAAACTTCTTAATTTGTGTGACGGTAAAGCGTTATGGACCCTTTTTGGCTAGGGGAACTAGAAACTCGACATTACGAGGAAATAGATAAATTAATTTAAATGTTTGGAGTTTCTTTCATTTAATTATATATATTTAGCGGATAATATATTAATATGGTTAATAAAGCAACTGTCCTGGGCGTGGATTTTCTAGTCATTGGAACAGCTATCACATGAGAAGAGAAGGTGTAATAGGGATGATACTTATTCTTTAAATATGCGATTGTTTCCATCGCATGAACATCGATAAATTAGCGTCTTTATTACATCTTCTCTCTCCAGCTGAAGGCTGTCCCAATGACTAGAGAATTCACGTTCAGGTTTAATTGGACGAGGAAACTCTGCTCCATTACGGCGAAGCATAGCCAGTAAGTACTTATTAGAAAAAAAAGATGGTCATCATTAAAATATAGACGTCCCATTTTTTCTGCCTAGTCAATAACTCGTGGTAAATTTTTGAACTGGCTTAGAATGTTCATGATAGTATTTAATTGGTTTGCTCTCTAGAATTTAGCTACCAGTAGTGTATGCCATAATTAATACTTCCATATTTAATTTTTTAATTGATGTTCAGTTACTCGTGAACTAGATCGGAGTAAGTTTACTTAAGTTGTTCTGCTTCTAGAGAATATATTTGGATCTAGAATTTTGAATATAGCAAATTATTTATTGAGTATTGTATAATTATCTACCACCTAGCCAGGATTACGTTCAAAAATTAAAATCCATTCTAATATATGTATGTACATATTTTTGTTCAAAAATACAGTGATATATATAAGCAATATGTGACGAAATAATTATGCTATCGTCATACATTTTCTTGGCACAGGTTCTGTTATTTTGTCCTATAAGACCAGAATGTAAATATATTTCATAACAACAACTTGCAACTTGCTTTCGAAATTTGTTTTGTAAAATTTTTGTATAGCATATTATTATTCTATATTCATTGTCCAAGCTACCGTGTCCCAGCTTCCTCATTAAGCCACTAAAAATGAGACGAATTAAACAAAACAAAACATATTAAATGCTCATTCTTAAACAAGAAAAAAGCACTGAAATATTTTGTGTAAAGTAGTGGATCACACGCTGGATTTTTCAATCGACGTTACATTTTTGGAAGAATCAGAAAAAGTACCGAGGAAAAAATCTTGATTAATATGAAGATGTTTTGGATCCATGGCTTATTTCGAATTCGTCTACTTAAATAATTGACAACATATTTCCACATCACAGAGCAGAAAATACGAAATTATACCCGTTTGTAATGACGTAATTTTTGTTTATCGTTGTTTAGTATATTCCAAACGGCGGTGGCAACAAACTTTAAAAAAATTGGTGTCCGATGATTATACCCGAGTACATCCACCACCCACCACCGAGTAGCGACATTACGGGTTTCAATTTTCATGACGCCTGCGCGAACTAGATTGTTTAGCTGTCATATGACGAAGCAAATGATGTTTCATTTATAGTCAGGGGGTTGATGTATTTGTTGCGATTATGGGTCAAGTTTCGTTTAGCGGAAATCCGTTAGAAAAAAAGAATAAATTTATTATTTGGTATTAGAGTATCTCTCTCAAAGTAGAACAATCAAAATGTATCGCCGCAAATACATCATTGTCATTTAAACAATATATAAAAGTTTAGAAGAGCGAAAATGTATTTGAAAAAAATCTTTGCTAAGAGTGCCTCTTTGCCCCTCTAACCCAAATTAACCAGATTAAAAAGACTCTTCACTATTCCCAACTAACCAAAACTAACGCAAAACACATGCACAGCTCTTCCAAATGAATCAATAGAAACCAACACTCACCCAAACTAACCAAAACCGACTCAGACTAATCAAGCTTAACCCAAACTAACCAAGACTAAACAAAACTAATCCTTATTAACCAGAGTAAAGAGACAAGCGCGCTGCGTGCGCGTGTCTCTTCATGACCCTAAACTAACCTAAACCAACTACAGCTAATCCAAACTAATAAAAACTAACCAACCCTAACTAAAACCAACTCAATTTAATCAAGATTAACCAAGACTAGTCAAAACTAACTCAGACTGAGCAAAACTAACCCGAAT
>MU182887.1:232562-247385 GCA_016904865.1 Pissodes strobi | reverse complement strand
GAGTTAACATTATTATTAATTACATTTTTTGAGATCTGATTCCTGTATGCTTCTCTAGCAAATCCTTTAGTAGAGTCAGGAAGATGTTGAATAGAGCTTTCTATATTACCTACAATATCAAGTAAGTTATCCTTTGGTGGAGGCAATGCAAAATTCAGACCCTTATTTACAAGATCCAATTCAGCTTTATCAAAAGATTGAGAAAATAGGTTTTCCAATGTTTACGACTTCCTGAGAACTATTAGACTTAGGTTTCATTTTCCGGATTTTTTTAAGTTTCTTATTAATAATTGACATTTCTTTATGTATTTTGTATCAATTACTAACAACATTTGCCTTTGGAACTCATAATCTGACGACTGGAAGTTCAAAAGGAAACAAATCAAGTTGGAGAGATCAAAAAACTTTTGATGAATGGGTTTCTACGATAGCTTTGCACTATCTGAAGAGACAGAACCCACCACGAGCCTTAATTGGCGACAATTTTTAGTCGCACTTTTCTCCTCATGTCATTGCTGAAAGTAAATATAATGATGTTCGGTTTATTTTTTTACCCAAAAATTCAACTCACGTAGCACAGCCCCTAGATGTTGCCTATTTTAGATCATTCAAAAGACAATGGCGCGATATATTGATAGAGTAGAAACTGAAACGCAATAGAGGAACAGTACCAAAATACATATTTCGATCTATGCTTAAAAACTGTTTAGCAAAATGAAAACAAACACTGCCGAAATAATTAAAGTGGGTTTAAAATCCAGCAGTGTGAAATAATTCCTATTGACAGGATGAATGTTTTGGATTAAATTCCGAAAGACACTGGAACAGAAGAGGCTGAAGCTAATCAAGACAATATGGAAAACTATTTGATTAATATTTTAAGACAGTTAGAATATAGCAATGACGAACCTAAGAAAAATCCACAGAAAATGAAAAATTTAAGTGTGCAGGCAGGAAAAAGCGTTTATAGATTCCGATTCAGATTCCGCTCCTTAAACCAACTATTTCGACCTCAACGAAAACGATCAATCAATTGAACATACCGATAAGGGTATTGGATATGAAGTCAGATGAACTCCCTATATATTCAGAATTTGAAAACTCCCAGACAGTTTGAAGTAAATTCGAAGATGATTATAATGACATTGAGGAAGAAGGTTTTTTTGCTTATTGAAATTCAAGTTAGTTCTGTGGAAAGAGAAGCAAAACGTTTTGTTGCTCAGACCTTCAATATGTCAGGTTCATCCAATGATGCCAATAAGGCGGTCGAAGTATAATTTTTGAAACCTTACAAAGTTTCGAAAGGCACACTTACGTGGCCTGATGTTAAAGATACATGTTTACCCTTTCGAAGTGAAGTACGGTTTGCCTATGCCCCAAAAACAAAGAAGAGGGCTTTTCAAATTTCCTTTTTATGTTTTATAGTTATTGGTATTGTAAAAACATTTTCTATATTTTTCTTTGCTATATGAAGGGATAATCCTATTTTTATTTCAAATAAACGTCAATGTTTCATAAGTTTTGCATAAATAAGCCTTTTAATGTTTTTTTTTTATTAAACCTTTTTAAAAATATATTTTTTGTATCAAATCACCCATTAAAGCTCGTGAAACGATATTTATAAAGAAATAAACACGTCTATCAAGCCATCTCGACCAACGGAGTGACTTAATACACCAACTTTTTTTTCTCTCACAAAAACTAAAAAACATAACGTTATGGCACTTTGAGTATATAAACTAGAGATCGAGTCTAAGCTTTTGAGGGTTAATGAACTTCCTAGGTCTATCCACTCCAAAAATACAAGCAATTGAATTTCAAAAATTTATCAAGTCACCCCAATTGGCGGTAATATAATCAAACATATTTCCAGCACAATTCTATCACTTATCTTATAGCATTATATTAAAAAAAATTATGCACAATTTTGCCCGTCTCTGCCTATGCAAGTCACGCTAACCAACTTAAAAGAACATGACAGCGCCTATAAATATTGACCATTAAACACTACTTATAATAGTTTAATAATACTACAAAATAGGTCGACCTCAAATTTACATCCGATCTAATAAAGTAAAGAGGTTTATTATTCCTTAATTATTACTCTTTAAAAATATGTTCTAGTAAAAATCTCATTTGGAGCGTTGCCAATATTAGATTTAAAATATTGTGAAATTTTTGTTATTTCATAAATATGACTATAACGAATGGGGCTGGATATAAAAAGGATTTTTGAATGAAATTTATTTTTAGATATATCTATATAGTGAACATAATAGCAACTCTTAGGTGTATACATGTAATTGAATGGGTTCTTAAGAGGACAGACTACTGGTCTTTTATTATAAAATTATATTATGTTTTATCTCAAAACGAAAAAAAAGGTAAAATCACGAAATTTGGTGTGCGGCTTGTCCATTCGATTGATTAGAAGGCATAGTGTTTAAAAATGTTGTTAATTTTTTCATAACAAATTTTAAACCGGTTTTTTGGTGAAAACGTATACGTTTTCATTTTTCTACGAAATTTCTTGCTTTTTAAGACATTTTGCTCGTAGCATTAAAGTCTTTGATAAAAATGTTACTTTATTGTCAAGCAGGAAGCTTTTGTCCAAAAAATTAAAAGTGTTATTGTTAGAATTGGGCCACAAGATACATATTTTATATTTTAAATTTGTAAAAGTTCAATTTGTACAGAAGAAGAAGGAGATTAAATTTCACCGGTTTATACGAAGATTAGTACTTTAAAAATGTATTCGATATATGAGAAATTCATTAAGGGACATCTGATGTAATCCAGTAATATATTTATACATTACCAAATACGGTAGGGTTAGTTTGGGTTAGTTCAAGCTCCGAAAAAGTCGCGAGGATCAAAGAACCTAAGACTACAGGCAGATAGGGAATTTTTAGGAGAAAAAGTTTTAAATATAATAATAATAATAATAATAATAATAATAAAAATAATAATAATAATAATTATTATTATTATTATTATTATTATTATAATAATTATAAATTTACCGCGCCGCTAGTCAACTGGTACCAAATGCCCATGGTGATTGCTTTGCGAGCACGGTTCGCAAGGTTGAGCGCCGGATTGAAAAATTTGCCATTAAGATTATTTTAACACGGCAACACGCTTCTTGTATACAGTGTGTTGTCGACTATATCACCACTCGGCAGACCTTCACGGAAAAGATCAGAGAATAGCAAGGCAACTTTGCCAGCAACACCACACTCTGAATAAGGTAACTCTGCCCATAATCAAGCAGCGCTGCCTCGATCGTATGCGCTCTTTAGGGGTCATAAAGAAGAGCCTAATCAAGAAAGCTAGATGAATCAGGGATAACACCTTCCACACCGAACCCTCTAGACTACTTGATCTCCCACACCCTGTCATTAATAACCCGCCGCGCCGTCAGCCACTGAAGTGGAGCATTTCTGGAAGAACATCTTCGAAAGTACGACACCCATAAAGGAAAATACACCATCTCTAGTCTATTTAAACTCTTGTACTCGATTTCAACAAGACAATCGCTATGACCCGGAAATCACCCATGAAGAGATAAGAATGACGCTGGAAGATATCAAAAACTTCACAGCTCTTGGCCTAGATGACATTAATAACTTCTGGTGGAAGAAATTTCCAAGCACCCACCCACATCTTGCCAGAATATGCACCTTCTGGTTTAATGGAAACGAGCCGATTCCTGGATGATTAGTGAAGGAGAGAACAACTCTAATACCGCAGAGGGGCAATCTAGCTGAGCCGAAGAACTACAGGCCTATCACCTGTCTCAATACCTGCTACAAGGTATTTACACGCATTTTGCATGCTAGGTTATTAGCGTCAGTGGGACCTATCCTGGATAACTTGATAGAACAGCGCAGAGGAAGAAGGGGATACGAGGGATGTATAGAGAACTTGCTGATAGACTAGTGCATCACATAAGATTAAATCCAATATAAGCGAAACCGGTCGATGGCATGGATTGATTACAAAAAAGCGTTCGACACAACATTTCATGAACTACTCTTGCATCTATTACAAACCCTATCTGTACCTATCCCTTTGGTAAGATGCATTGAACAATGCTGCTCTGCAAGTCAAAATTTTCCATAACATCTGAAAACGCGAAAGTAACAACAGACCCGGTGAGGGGAGTCTTTCAGGGTGACTCCCTCAATCCTCTGCTGTTTTGCATATCTTTACTTCCTATTTCGGTGGCTATTTGGAAGATTCGCGGATATCATACCGGTCCACCAGGAAATCGCATACATAAAGTCACACATCTGTTCTATATGGATGATCTTAAGCTACTACGAGTGATCGATATTTACAATAGTCTGTGAAAGTGATGCAGTAATATAATCAGGATAAAGGTATGGAGTTTGGATTGGACAAGTACACCGTCATGAGACTTCAGAAGGGTTGATGCGTGGACCAGCCAGACAACGAGCAAATTACTGATGGAAGCATACTTCGTCACTTGAAAGACGGCGAAACTTATAAATACCTTGGTGTCGATCAACACCGAATGCATGACACGAACAACGTCAGGAAAGTGCTCCGACATAAGTATAGGCAGCGTCTTCGGAAATTCTGGGAATCCCAGTTTTCTGAGATCAGTAAAGTTGCTGCGAAGAATATGCTTGCCGGGCCAGTGCTCTTGTATTCATTTGGTGTGCTCAGGTGGGGGCGGAGGAGTTACGAGAACTGGATATAGGCACATGCAAGATGATGCCTACGAACAGAAGCATCCACCCACGCTCATCGGTCTCAGGCATTTACCTCCCACGTCACCAAAGGGGAAGAGGTCTTTCGAGTTTGAATAGGTTGCATGATATATTAACTATGAGTTTGGCATGCAAGAGAGCCAACAGTGTGGATCCACTGCTGCAGCTAGTTCGGGACCACGAAGCAGTGGGTGTTGCAGCTTTTCTCTTTAAGGCTGCAAGTAAAACTGCGGACGAACTGGGTCTCAGAGTTGTGTTGGATGACGAGCAATCTCTCACGAGGTTGGAACCCTCTCAGGTAACCCGCCAAGTCAAAATAGCAGAACAACAGCTGTTTCTGGAAGATTACGACAGCAAACCACAACACGATATTTTTTACAGGAACATCGCATATCTAAGCCTATCTCTAGAATTAACTTTCTCCTTCCTTAGATCAGCTGGCCTGAAGTCTGAGACAGAGGGATTCTTATTGGCTTGCTAGGATGGCGTCGTCAACACTCGTGTACCGTGCTCAGTTTTCGGACGTGCCGGAAATTAAATGCAGGACATGTCACCAACACCCAGAAACATGAATGCATCTCTTATCAGCGTGTCCTGTGCATCTATAGACATAACGCTGCATTGAGAATTCCCTACTATCATCTGAGACATCACTACGGTATCGATGAGACACCAGTTCTGCCATACGCCCCCCTAGGCGAAATAGAAGCTGTAGTGGAAAATGACAACTGCTGCCTTTATTGGAAGTGCGCTTTTCCCACAACAGTCAGACTCCAGGCTATCAAGCCTGATATAGTACTGTTCGACAAGCAGAATAGCTCGATGATTATCATTGAATTTTCTGCCCCGGCGGAAGCCAACATTCTAATTAAGGAGCGAGAAAAGCGTGCCAAGTGCAATCCATTAATTTGTTAATTACGCAGATTGAATCCCGAACGTAGGGTAAGGATTGTGTCGGTGTTTTTTTGGGAGGAATCAAGGACTCGATGCAGGATTGCCGCGAATCATTAAAACAACTAGCGATGAAGATGCAGAAAGCAGTAGTCCTTGGGTCTCTTCGTCTATTGAGGTAACTGAATGTGGCCCAAGATCACTGACCGAGCGGACGCAAGGAGTGGTCTTTGCTAGAGCTAGGCCTGATTTTGGACTTCGACATAATTTGTAAAATTTAACTCCCAAATGTAATTGAGGCTCACACACTAAAACTTGTTGGAATATATAACAATGACTTAGATGAGAACCTAAGTGTCGAACCAATTTATTGAATTTTTCAGTACATTTGAGGAAGAAATCGGCTTATCAAATATAAGCAAAACACTTCAAATGTACCGGCTGCTAAAAGAAAGGAAAGTGGATGATCCGTTTCCGAACGTTGAGGTGACCCTTTGTCTATATTTAGTTCTGATGCTAACTAACTGCAGTAGAGATAGTTCTCAAAGCTCTATTTAATTAAAAATCGACTTCGGTCAATGATGGGTCGAGAGCGTGTGAATCATTTATGAGCATTGAACATTGAACACGATGTCTTAAAGCAAGTAGATTTTCTTATTGAAAAAAGGCAAGAGATCAATATATTACATGAACAGGAGCCACATAAAATAAAAATTGCGTTAGTTCACCTGCAGACAACCTTTGACGAATGTGTTGCTAATCAAAGAGGAAATATTCCTTCCAACCAGTAAAAAATAATATTGATTATTGCTAATAAATTTTATTTTCATCTAGAATTAGAAACCTATATTATTTCAGTGTTTTCTTTTAATAAATTTACTTTAATAAAGTTTATGGAAATATATCATATAAGGTCTTACTGAATAGGGTTTGAAAACATTTTTCGGATGATGATATAATATACAGGGTGTATCATTTAAAAGATATATAATTTTTGTTGCCCCCCGTATAACTGTATATGGTTTAAGATTAATATTTTAAAAACATGTATACGCTATGTGCATCAGTTAAAGGACCTCTGGTGTCAGTGATGGGTGAACCCATTAACATTTTTATACATTACCAAATACGATAAGGGAAATCGAAGAGGAGAGGATCGAAAAAACTGAGATGACAGTTAGATAGGGAATTACTATACTCGACGCGCCGAACAGATTCACCAAACACGGAAAACACGGATACAATAATTCTTCTAATTTTATGATTCCATTGATTCCAAACATAGGAACTTTGATTAACATACTCTATTTTTATTTTTTGTATTATGGATAAGAAAAATCGAAATGAAAAACAAAACATTGGGTCGATTCAATCAAAAAATAAGACGAATTGTTGCCGCGATTGGTGAATCTGTTCGGCGCGTCGAGTATAGGAGAAGAAGTATCTATTACTTATACGTAGGAAATAGACTTTTCGTGAAAAATGTTAAAACAACTATTTCTTATTAATAAAATTCAGAGATTATGCGCAGATCCTGCTCGTCGAGTCCGATTGCTCTAAAACTATCGTTAATTTTTTTGGTGTTTAACGCATTCGAACGCTCTTCGATAATCGATGAAACATCCATACTCCATGCACATTTACGTCCTTTTATCTACGCCTTTGTATCAGTACAATTAGAGAGAAGGGAGCTAAACATGTGCCCAATCCATTTCGAAATCCAAATTGAGGTTGTCCATATTTTAGCACGTGAGCCATAAGACTTACCATTCGATAGTCATTACATTGTAAGGTTTTAGATTTTTTTTGGCAGTGTTATAAATGTTGACTCTAACCAGTGAGGTCCAAAATTTTTCTCCGCGATTAATTTAAGTATTTCCGCGTACATTTCATCCAGGCCGATAGCTTTTCTCTCTTTCTGTATCCTTATTTCATTAACAACTTCGTCCCTGGTTATTTCTGGATCTAAAATATGTCATATTTTTCTTAAAATTGCTGTATCTCTGGACATTTAGTCGATATCTACTTTTCTTTTGCCTTTCTACATTGTTTCTTTATGGTGTTATTAATATATTATTTGTATTCTGTCCGGTGTGCCTTATATTTCCATCTTTCTATCATGAGATCTGAGAATTTTTATGTCATCTTGCCTCTAGCCGCTTACTGTAACTTCGTCTGTCTCCTTCTTGATTTTTCATTATTTCTGTCTTTATTTGGTACCAAATCGTTTCGATGTCCTTTCTCTGTGAAGATTTCCCTGCTGTTTTCAATTCTTGTTTAATTTTGGAGCTTATCTTTTTCTTTTTGTTATGATTTTTCAATTGTGCAATGTCTATTTTTTATCTCTCAGGAATCTCTCAAGTTTAAAGTCCATTATGACAGGATTGCGCCACTATTACTATCTGTTTAAGGGTAGGTTTGGTAGGTTTAATAAACTTCTGAAGTTTAAGGTTCAACAAAATTGCATCAATTTTATTTGCGGGTGACCTCCAGGTGTATATTCTTCTGGGATGTTATTTGAAAAAAGTGAGACTATTTTCTACGCAAAACTGGGCCAATGTCTCCCCTGTCATTTCTTGCACCAAGACCATATGCTCCATTATCTCCATCAGAATCACAGCCAATTTTGGCGATAAAATCCCCGATAGCAATCGTTTTTTGAGAGTCGCATTATGTCCTCTATTTCGTAGTAAAACTCTTCGATTTCCTGATCTAATTTGTGATATGTTGGTTTATGTTCCAACAGGTGTTTATATTTTCCTCGGTTGTGATTAAATAACGACACTCTGACGCTCAATAGGCAAGTCTATAACCGATTACGCTATTCTGTTAAAAACGAGAATAGCTGTGCCAAATTGGTTTTCTGGATCAATTTCTCCCTAATAATAATTATATCCTTTATTTGCTTTTTGCTTTCTGCAGCCAGTCACATTCAAGACACTGATTAATTTAGCGAGATATTAAAGTGGCTAATCACAAATCTCAATTATGTTGCGTATTTTAGCAATACAAGCAAACTTAAGTCATTAAGTTCCTAATTAATATGTCAATGTTATTTAGAATGTCATCCTATCTTCGCTAGTAACATGAACATACCAAATTAGGAAAAAACTGATGTGAGTCGCTTGATGATAAATAATACCATAAAAAGATTGACTAGGTTTGTTTTGAAAACAAGATCAAAGTCATACAAGCCATTTTGGTGATAAATTTGATGAGCTATAAAATTTAAAGACAAAGTTAAGGTCGGTAGTTATACCTTATCTGGACACAACAACTTTTTTTAAATAAACTGCTATTTGAAAATAATCTAATTATATATTTAGATATAAATCTGATGTACAAACACATGTACTAATTGATAACATTTTAAAAGACTAATTTACAGATCGGGCAAACATTTAGAGAATTTGCTCAATAGATGGCTCTGTTTTGATTTAAAAAAAAATAATGCTTGCATCAAATAAACAAACAAATGTCACAAAAACGAAAGCGCAGGTTGAAACATCTATTTAGGTAAACTATAATGAGCAATAATCGACTATATTTAATTTTTAACTTGTTTTAGTATAGTAATCTTCCAATTCAAATCACATTATATGTAAAGAGGCTATTATCAAACTCAAATATATCGGTATAACTAACTCCGATCAAAGCACATAATATACTTAGGTATATTATATATTAAGATAGTGAAATAATTAGCCAACCTTTCGAGAATATTAAATCACATGACACATTTTCAAAAATTGTCTAAGCAAAGAAAAGCAATAGGAAGTGTAGCAAACGATCCGCACAACTTCCCCCATAAGCATTATATACAAATTATGCAAGAATAATCTATATGATAAGAAGTAACTTTTTGCAAGGAAAAATAGAATTCATGAACTACGAAAACTGTGAATGTGGCGACCTAAGAGATATGAAACATATTATCTTAAATTATTGTTCAATTATTAGAGAATACTATTGAGCCTTTTTGGTATTTCATAATCACTATGATATAAAATTACATTGCTACTAATATAACGAAACATTTTTTATTGAGGGAAATTTAACAAAAATATTTAGACCTGCTTCAAAATTTAATTATACCAGAAATTCAGAATTTTGCTAACATTTGGTTTCAACAAAATGGAACACCTCCTCATTATGGCAATGTAGTGAGGAAACGTCCTATACCTCTTCCAATAAATGGATAGGTAGAAGAGGATCTACTGAATGGCTTCCAAGGTCGCCCGATCTCTCGCCTTTGGATTACTTCTTATGGGGCCACCTTAAAAATCTAAACTACTTTAAATCTAAAACTAAGCCTGAAAATCTTGTAAACTTAAGAAATCGGATTCTCCACGAGACATCAGAAGTGTCTGCAGAGATAATCCAAAATTCCATACAAAAATTTTATTTTCAACTTGCCCACTGCCAAGCAGCACAAGGAAAGCATTTTGAAGATTTAGTTAGATAAAAACCACGTTACTAAGAGAGATTTTATGTATTTTATTATATTTTGTTACTGTATTACTTAAGCCTTTATTATTTTTCACTATTATTTTGTAATGGTGGAATTTATGTGCATCTAAAGTGTTTTCAATCGATGCATGACTAACATCTATTGCTTACTCTACATTTATTTCTGTAGCATATCAGCATTAGATGAATATTTTTAATGTTTCTGAACTATTTGCATCATTTGGTGCACTTTTTGGTCGACCAGTTCTTACTTTGCTTCCATGAACAATACATACAATTTTCTTGGAATCTTCTAACTGATTTTAGACTTTTTGTATCATTTGTTGTCTTTTTGTGTGTTCAATGAGTTATTTGAATAAAAATTCGTGTAAATTTTTTTTTCCTCAAAAAAAGTTTTTCAGATAATAAAATAAATGAGGTACGCGAAAACACGACACTGAAATTTTGACATTTTTCATGTAACATTTATTTACTGCTGATATTTAGTAAGTATACAAAAGTACAAAAATTCATAATTTTTTCCTGGGACGTAGATGAGTTCAAAGCATTATATTTTTATCTATACATACTCCAAATTAATCGAGAAATCCGAGAGAAAATATAAAACTCATGGTGGTCCATAAGAAAATCGAAACTAAATATCAATATTTCGTAAATCGTTAGTCTGACAACAGCGCAGATATCACTAATGAATGCAAAATCATTGTTAATGCCTGTATCCGAAATTTGAAGCCGTTTGATACAGGGACTTCCGAGTAAAATGGCCGTTTCCATACTTTTGTGCCACACTGTATATATAGAGGCAATTTTTTGAGTGGTTCTAAGACGAAAAGTTAATACAAACATAGGTCCGCCAATGCTTCATTTTCAAGATACAGGTTGTCAAACTTATTATTTTTTCTTTTTTGTAAATATCTTAATAATCATTTAGCCGATTTCGTTGACATTTGGTAGCGTTATTTAGGGTAGAAAGAGGCCAGTTTAGCCCTAATCTACTTATGGCTAAATTAGCCTCTTTCTACCCTTAATAACACCACCAAATTCAATATTTTTTTAATCTTAAATATATTAATTCCAGTCCCGGAAGGTACTTTAACCAATGTTTTCTTGCTAAAAAAGTGTGCGACACTGATTTTTTTGCAGTTTTTGTATTTTTTTCGCATTAAGCAACTAAAAATACAACTTTTTTTATTTTAAGGACTATTTTTGTATATGGCTTAGTTTTTGAAAAAAAAATAAAAATCACATTATTGCATGTATATAATAAAAAATATATACAGAATGTTGAAATATTTTTAAACCATAACAAGAAGGAGTAATATAACACAACGGTTAAATTTGGTGACAAATTTTAATGAATACAAATGAATCTTTTAAACTAAAAATTGATTGGCTTATTTTTCCAGTGGCGGGCACAGTGGCAACGCCGGAAACCTTTAAAAAAATCAAACATGAAAAACGCTATATTAAAACCACATTTAATAGCTGCTGAAAATGTTCTCCTTATGGCTCCTCTTACTGCCAGTGCGACATTTTGTAATATTACAGGTAACAAATTCCAATAAATGACGATACTCTTGACCATTTCATCTCGGGGATAAGAAATGAGGTCAAGTGAGATAATCACCTACAATAGCAACCCAAACATTCAACTGTTGTTAATAAATATTTTAAACCCCATGGTGATTTTTTTCAGCCCAGAGATGATTGTTATGAAAGTTTATAACTGGATTTCGGGAAAAACGCGCTTTATCGGTAAACAAAATGCGGGATACAAATGCCGGAGATGCTACCTCTCATTGCAAAAGCCAAGGACATTAAACAACTCCCTATAGGGAGTTGTTTATTGTTGTAGGGAAAATCGGCAGGTAATAACGCTTGAACACGCTGTATGTGGTAAGAATACAGTTAATATTCCCTTAAAGCTGTCATACAGTAAAGTGAGAAATGTCTAATTGTTGTGCAATTTTGCATGTACTTTTATCGGGGCTACGCTCAACTTCATGTGAAACTCCTGCCTTCAGCTTCACTGTTGTTAATGTTGCAGGTCTCCCTATAAGAGCAGCCGACCTTTGAAATGTGCCTGATTCGTACAGACTTTCATGTCTTCTTACAAATGTTTGTCTATTTTGAGCACATTTTGATGATTAATTTCACTTCATCATATCACAAGATGACATTTCTTACCAAAATAGCGGCAATATCAACGATTTTCGTGTAAATCCGGTACTTTCAAAGGGAATAAATTTATTGCATAGAAAATTAGCGCTTTTTTTTAACCTACTGACCAAAAACTACAATTAAGTGAATTAAGTCGATAGCTTGTGTTTATTGATTTTCTATTATTATTTGTATTATACTAATTTTAACTATTATAGCTATTCCACTTATGAGTCGCATAGATTTTGCAAGTTGTCAGATTTTATATGCCAATGGAAGAATGGTCATGTTAATTAATATTTCTTCTAGAAACTAGGTGCATTAATTCAACCAATCTGAGCGAAGTTAAAATGCATTTTCTAAAAATGCTATTATCCATTTCCTCCGTCTCGCTAATACAAGGGAAAACGCGCTAGACCGTAAATGCTCAGGTTAGAGACTAGCAATGCAAAACACTTTAATAATTTAATTATACCAATACTGAAGGAGAATCACAGATTAGCGTGTTATTCAGCCAGTAGCGTTCTAAACACTGGACGTATAAGGTAATGTAAATATGTCTGTGAAATTTGTGGTCTTCCGTAAAAACAATTTCACTTGTTACTAATACTATGTCATAGTAGGAGAGCTCGACGTATATAATATCGACTGGTTGAAACACTGCAGCAAAAACGACAATAAATGACGAGAAACAGAGACTTTTGATATAAGTCACGGACTTACTCAGCTAGTTGTTGAATCTACCAGGATTCCTGAGCTTAAAAAGACTTTGTTAGCCTCCTGGCTCTATTCTTAACATCCAATCTTGACCCATACACCCAAATTTTCCCACCTCCGTAGAGCTCATCAGACCTGTATTTGCTAGCAAAGCACAGGAGCCACAGGTACTCCGAAAGGTTACCACAAATGTGCAAAGTGGCGTGATCTCCGCGAGTTTTATCTTTCCTTTCCTTGGAAAGATGTCTGCTTTAGGCAGCAAAACACCTCTGAATCTGATGATGGTATGAAAATTTCATTCCATCTTCTATGAAACGTATCTCAAACAGTAGCCCATGGTTTGGGAAAAACTGCGCAAGAGCGGTCAATGCTAAAAGGGCCGCCTACCGCAAAAGACCGACATGACAGTCGAAAATCGAAATATATTCATCGCGACTAGAAAACCAGCGTAAGTGGAACATTAACGAGAGCAAAGAGGGATGTAACGAGAAGAATAAGATAAAGCCTCTCAACTGTGCAAACGGACCGAAAATGTTGGTTCAATAGCGGAAACGGTAAAAGAAAGAGCGAACATTTTGCCGAAATGTTTGGGTCAAATTCTACCTTAGATCCTCAAGGAAAGAGTCCCCCAACAATCCCGAGAGTGAATTCCTCAAACCCAGGTCTGGCATTTCGTCAACGCGAGGTGAAACGAATACTAAAAAGCCCAGACACTAACAACGCTACAGGACCTGAGAGCGTTCCCGCAATAGTGCTTAAGAAATGTGCTGCTGAGCTAACAGCTCCACTATGCAAGCTTTTCTCCCTATCATACAGAACTGCATGCTTTCGTTCTAGCTGGAAATGCGCTCAAGTGCAACCAATCCCGAAGAAAGGTAAAAGGACGATTCCAAATAACTGCGGTCCAATTGCCTTAGTTTGGGTCCAAATTCATGGAAAAGCTGATCAATGAACAGCTCTCAAAATATCTCGAATCGACAGGCACCATAAGCGATCGCCAGTATGGCATCCGCAAGCACAGATCAACGAGAGATCTCCAGACTTACGTGACCTACCTGTGGACCAAAGGCATCGAGAGCTACGGTGAAAGTCATGCAATGGCTCTAGACATATCCAAAGCATTTGATAGGGTGTGGCATGATGGATTGTTAAGCAATCGCCAAATCAGCAGCACAAAGGATAGGATCACTCTATATAACAAAAAAGTTGTGTACGCCTCATCAGCTCTTACTGCTCCATAAGTCCCAGAAGAGACCATCTCTGGAATAATGTTCCCATATATGGAACTCGGCATCTAAATACTTGCTCAAGATATTAGACTCCATACAAAGTGTAGTCCAACTTGTGGATGATCTAAAGACCTAAAGACCTTGATAGCCCTGAAAGGGTGGCCGACCTATCTCTTCACTATCAATACTACCACGGAAAGTGTTCGAACGAGCTGGTCATTAATATACGATGCAGTTTCGAACACCTAGGACATCGCTCTTACGGGACTCCTTTGTCTGGAGGACTGCCTCGCTCTGGAATAGATATCCCAGAAACGTCTTTCCCGAAAACTACAACCTACAGCGGCTTCAAGCCCCACGTCCACAGTCATCTCCGCGCTCGTGCCACCGTTCGTTGATTGGTAGAGGATTTTTCTTTTTGTGTGTGTGCCGAACATAAAAAAAAATCACGTTTATTGCTTGGTACTATCGAGTGCATAAGAGATTCAAATGCAAATAAGATAGAATGTGTAGCATGGTTGTAACCAATATTTGTATACATATCTGGACATTCAGAAAAGAAGGCTCTTTTTAACTTTTGATAGCTTTCAACTTTGACATAGAAGGGTAACACTACA
>MU182887.1:183873-232162 GCA_016904865.1 Pissodes strobi | reverse complement strand
TAATACATTTATTTCAACTAATCTGAGATTACAATTTCACTTAAAAATATACTACACATAACTTTATTTCTGAAAGGTAGCATGCAAGTGCCCCTCGCGCGCTCTTAATAGCGCCACTAATGGCCCCTCGACACACCACGCCTAAAAGAATTGGCTGATATACTGGCAGCTATGTTTAATAGCAGATTTTAAGTGGCACTCAAAAGACTGATCTATCTTACTTGGGCCAGGCCTTTCAAGAATGTTGAATGATGGAAGGAACAGGGGAACAGGAGGCAGCACGATCGCAGTGTGTGTACTGCTCGGGTTTGGTGTAGGTGGCGATATATATACCGATTTCGTGCAAGGCCACCTATATAGATGGCCTTGTTTCGTGTCCCTTAACATGCCCCGCTCACCTCGCTAAAACGGCGAGATGGACGGAGCCTGTTCTTAGGGTCTAGTCAGCGGGTTAGGACGGGTTGACTTCTGTGCTCCTGGTAGATCTCGATTTCTCAAGAGTCCCAGGGGCACAAAAGGGGGAGGGTGACGGGATTTTTAGGATCAGGGATGGGAATAGGTCCATCGTCTAAGGCGGCCGGGGTTGCAGGTAGTACACCGTCGTTTTCCTGTGTACCGGGCCATGTCTGGGCACATCCCGCGGGTCATACCTCAAGGTCGACAGGTTAGCGGTCCTCCTACTACAAAACGATGTTGTGGGGCGCTCGCTTAGCATGCGAGATGTACCGGGATCGATCATTTAGTTTTTAATATCGCTTTGTTAAAGTTTTCACTTCTGTCGTGTTGTCTTAAGCACACTCCGTGTTTTTCTAGTGTTTTCCTGATGGTTTATACGGTCTAGAAAAATTCTTTTCAACGCTCTCGAAATCCGCGTTATGACCAGAATTCCTTAAATGTTGCAAAACCATCTGGTTTGTAAATTTGATATCCAAAAAAGATATAATTTTACTTGATTCCAACTTAATTTTAAGATTGAGCCTCAACTGGTATACGTGGAGCAAATGACATCGTCTATATATTTTTATAAAAACAGCAACGTATATGACAATTTTTAATGATATTTAGTGAGGAGGCGATCCAATATACATTGAGCCAATATTGAGAAATATTTTGATCCTATTGGTGTCCCGAATATCTGTCTATAATATTCATTGTAAGAAAAAAATGGACACAAACTCAAGAATCTTGCGATAGTTATCCTCATTTAAAAACTGGCTAAGCGAATATATTTGCTATTATAATTGAATGTTGAATATAGCATTTCAGTCAACAACCTGGCTAAACTTGAGATTGAAGAGTCTATAAACGAAATTATTGACCTAAGGGAAAATGAAGGTTTATGAACTTGCGTCTCATGGACATATAAAACTGCTGATATGATGTTTGCAACAGCGTCTGAGCCTTGCTTGTAAACTATTCTGTTGGTACTCAAGATCAGAAAACTGTGCTGGACTGAAAATAGCCCTAGAGCAGAAATCTATGAAAAAATTGCCTAAGTGGAGGAGCTTTAATTAACAAAAAATAAAAATATGCAACTACGCATTTTAGTAAGTGAGCTTTAACGAACTCTGTGTATCGCCAAACAATCGTGACGCAAGCTACTGTACTTTACAAGATCTCTTTTGCTTTATGAACTGGTTTAACATAACTATCTTCTTCATTCTTCTTTTTAATTCCTTTCGGTCGTAGTAACATAGTAAAGGTTTTAATTTTCTTCGATAAAAATTTTAGTGTCTCTAAAGTCTGGCCGGCCGACTTGTCGCTTTTATCTTTTGTGAGATAAAAATAAATTATTTGCTGGGTAATGTGCTAAAGCTAATTAAATGTTAAGATTTGCAATCTGAGAGATGTTTATTTAACATCTTGAATTTGGTAAATGTTTCTAAACTTAAAGCTTTTATAAATTGACTGTTTTTATATTAGTTTGATGCTCTTAAACTTCATATGTATAGTATAGATACCTTTAAACATCTAAATCGAATAGGAAATAAACAACGCTTGTAATGAGCAGATAACATTTCTTTGTCCCTATTGCAGAAAATGAACAGGACCTTCAAATTATCTTAAATGGTCAGTTATTTTCAGAAATTAGTCTTAACAGGAATCTTCCCAAAACAAAATAATGTTTCATTGTAAACTTACTACAACCTTACCTTTAGTTGCATCTCATCTTAAAGGTCCTAAAAAAAGGGGCAGATAACCGAACCTCTCGATTTCTATATTAACCACTTTTCCTAGGGGAAGAATAATTAAAAAGATTTAGCAGCAGATATGAATTTTTAAATATCTAAAGCATCTATCAGTTCAACGCAAAGAATGCAATATAGTATCATTTTTGTGGCAAACTTTTGATAAAACTATAATAATATTTCTTATTTCTTTATTGTAATTTGTTTGATTCATACACATTCGTTCATTTGGTTCATACAAATTATTGAAGACAAAGTGGAGATCACCTAGTTACTTATATGTAATGTCTTATCGAAACTACGACGAAACGACCAGAATATTCAATAAGTCAATTCCGAATAAACCAATTAATATCTGTTGTAAGAAGTAGATCTAGAAATTTTAATGTGAAATATGTGCCACGATATGGTCGTTCTTCTATCATATCTGATAAGATTCTAATTTGATGAAATTCTAATCAAGATGACATATCATGTAAGACGATATACATCATATAACTATTTAAATAACCCCTGTAAAACAGGGATCAGTTCAGTTCATGCAACATCTGATAGATTGCGCCACTTATAAAATTAACAAGTGAGTCTGCTAAATGAATTCATATTACTTAAAGTTGACTTTTAATCCAAAGACGGGAAAACAGGTTCTAGATCATATTTCGAAATTTGGGCAAAGGCTTTTTGAACTGGGACACATGTTTTAGATACAAAATAATCAACTGCCATTAAGGATACCTTAATGAATATTAACGGCAAGGGCGAAAGCTTTCAATAAACTTCAAGTCATGAATTTTGGCTCTTAAAAAAGAGTTTGCCTACACATGTCAACATTGTCCACAACTGAGCCCTATTTCTACCTGAATTCAGTTTTCCAAGGTAAAAAGTACTAAAGCAACCCTAAGTGGTTATATATGGGGAAGCGTTTCTCAAATGGATTAAGCCGAGTCGGTTGCTTGTAATCTGGACTACAAAGTTCTACTAATCCTAGATGGTCACGAGAGAGAAACAAACATCTAGAAGCGTTAGAGTTTGTCAAAACATAATTGATACCATGTACTCATGCAGTTCTATGACGCTCCATTTTCTGATTCGTTAGATTGCTACTACAACTTGCCTTAGAATTTCTTCATCTATGAAGGAGGACCGTTGCCGTCGGGTATTAATTACCACAGAAGCGACCTTTTTGAATATTCCTATTGAGATGCAGCTTCAGGCAGAACAGAAATCAGTTTTATTTATCTGTCACAAAATGTTCATGCTGAATAGCCTGATAGTTAAACTGACATTATTTATTTCTATAAGGGAGGATTATACACAATTACACCAAATGCCATAGCTGCGTATCAATATCGATTTTTGTTAAATACATCACTGTCACGAAGTTAATGATGACCGTATTTAACGTACGCCCTAAAAATAAAATAACTATGGATTAATAATTAAAAAACCAAAATTATCGCCTTTTCCAAAAAAAAATGTATCCACAAATTTTAACAAAAGTGAACCCCCATGCCACTTCCAAAGGCTTCCAGTAGAGGAAGTAGCCGAAAGAGCAATGCCAAAAGAATATGCTACTAAGTTCTCATTAGCAGTCGCTATATGAATAAAGGAACATCTGAGGTTCAAATAAAAAGAGAAAAAGAGAATCGCTGAAGCGTTAGAGCAGTGGCTCCCAACCGGTTGGCCGTGACCCCCAATAAGTTCGCAATGGTTCTTTTAAGGGCTCACCAATAGTACATGGGACATAAACCATAAGCTTAAAACTATTCAGATGCTTAAATTGCATCAATCCAATGTTTTCAATATTAAGAATATAATAAAGGCCGCAGCCAATATTTATCTCGATAATGGGATTTTGAAATTTTCGCGAAATTATCCAACAGTAGTTGAGCGAAGTTGGTACTCAACGGAAAAATGAGTTACAATGGAAAAACTTGTGTGGCGAGTGCACCGATGGAGTACCAGATCGAGCTTTCAATCAGAAGTTAAAAAGCTTGCATGCCACGTAAAGTGATTGCACTGCGGATTTACCTTTGCTACTAAAACTCCTCCAAAGCCTTTGCAAGAAAAGTTTTACTCTTTGATTACAATTGTTAAGTATATAAAATATAGTGCTATGCAATGGCATGGATTCTCATCACGAAGGACTTAAGGCCGATTCATAAACTTGACGTTCCGACTGCCGGTGCCGTTTGCGGTGACCGTTCTAAATTAAAAACATTGAAATGCATAAGACCATTCATATTTGCCGTTATTTCTACCGGCCGCCGGTGGACCTGCCGGTGGTGCCGTTGAACATAAACCAATTTTATCTTTTTCCGTCCGACGGTCGTAGCAACGGTCGTTGAAAGTTTTAAGGGTCAATCAAATGCGTTTTAATCTGTCACGTGATATTAAGGACCTGCGTCTTGGTCTCGTTTTGTCGTGTTTGTTTTGACGCATTTTAATGGCTGCCTACGAACAGAAAATAAGCCTTAATGCACCTAATAAATACTTCTGGCCATCATAGTTGTCCATTCTAATACAATTTAAGGTTACTAACAATAACAATTAGGCTAAATTTATAGGTTAAATTTGTTTTTCTTCAAACGTCAGTAAATCCATCATTACTCGACTGTGTAGGCGGCAGTGAAGTTTCGCTTTTCCTCCGCCGGAGCTTTACTTTTCACTTTTCCGCCGGCGGAGGTAAAAGTGTTGTCATATCAACATAGATACAATACAAACAAACATCAAAATAAGCGTCAACAACTCAAGAGTTATTAAACTAAAATTTGTATTTATCACTCAATTTGTGACTGCATTTCTAAAAATCACTAATTTAGGAACAAATTGGTTATTATTTAATCGAACTTACTCAATAACTGCTTATCAATACGGAATTCAAACGCAATCGAAAACGCAATTTAAAAAAAATAATTATTGTTGACAGTGTCCACTGACAGCTTTATATGACATTATTATAGCAACAAACTGAGCCTATTCATCGACACCGCACCGGTCTAAGCCGCCTTGCGAACCAACTTATCTTTAATAATTATTATTATTACTATTAAAAAGCGACGTTTTTGCATTAATTTGTCGACATTTGAAGAAAAAACAGCATATTTTATTTGGAGGAAAAGTTACTTTTCATGGCTTGCTCTCTATTACCAGCCTCACTCCGTTCGGCTGTTAAACACGAGCGCGCCATGAAAAGTATTACTTTTCCTCCATATAAAATAATATACTATTATGTTTTTGACGGACGACGCACGACACAACGGCAAGTTTATGAAAGGTAATTTTTGTGGCTACGACCGGCAGTCGGTAAACGTCAATCCCATCGGCAAACGGAATACTCACCGTCAAGTTTATGAATCCCCCTTTATTTTCTTCACTGATGTTTGAAAACACGATCTTGTGGCACACTTTAATAATGAGACCTGAATTCAAAAAGTAACTTATTTATCAGATATCTTATATCAGCTAAACAAGCTAAATTTAAAACTTCACGGTACATTATCGACTTCACAGATAATATTCAGGCACTCGTATTAAAGCTGCGAAACTGGCGCCGTAGTTTAACAGCTTTGTATCAAAGCTGAAGAATCGGAGACAGGAATTGTAGACAATCTTACCGAGGAAGTTAATGATCATCTTCAAGCAATTGAATTTGAAATTCGACGTTAGTTTTCCGAACAGAATTAGTTGAGAATTCATCTCATGCATCTGTGGATGTTGCCGATATTCTCAGTAAAGTGCGGTGTGAATTTTTGAAGGTTCGAAATGATTCCTCAGCGCTCGATATGTATTCAAGAAAGTCCAACGACTTCAATTTTGGTATTCTGTGCGTCAGTCGTATCCTAAAGGTTCCATGCTTTTTGTTTTTGAAGATAAGTCTCATTTTTTCTTCTACCTAGCTATGTGAAAGTGGATATTCAACCTTTCTGCATAACGAGATAGAACCAGGGATGAGTTAGATATTCAAGATGAAGTCAGATTGGCTTTGACATGAACTCCGCCAAAAGAATAATAATAGTATATTATTTTATATGGAGGAAAAGTGATACTTTTTATGGCGCGCTCGTGTTTAACAGGCGAACGGAGTGAGGCTGGTAATAGAGAGCAAGCCATGAAAAGTAACTTTTCCTCCAAATAAAATATGCTGTTTTTTCTTCAAATGTCGAAAAATTAATGCAAAAACATCTCTTTTTAATAGTAATAATATCTAATTATTATTAAAGATAAATGGGTTCGCAAGGCGGCTTAGACCACGGTCGTAGGTGGCCTTGCTTAGACCGGTGTCGGTGAATATAATGTAACATAAAGCTGTCAGTGAACACTGTCAACAATAATTATTTTTTTAAGATTCGTCTCCGATTGCGTTTTAATTCCGTATTGATAAGCAGTTATTGAGTAAGTTCGATTAAATAATAACCAATTTGTTCCTAAATTAGTGATTTTTAGAAATGCAGTCACAAATTGAGTGATAAATACAAATTGTAGTTTAAAAAATCTTGAGTTGTTGACGCCTATTTTGTTGTCTGTTTGTGTTGTATCTATGTTGCTATAACAACACTTTTACCTCCGCCGGCGGAAAAGTGAAAAGTAAAGCTCCGGCGGAGGAAAAACGAAACTTTACGGCCACCTACATAGTCGAGTAATGACGGATTTACTGACGTTTGAAGAAAAAATTTATTACGCAGATGCGAGCTCAGTCAACACATTAAATTTACTTATCGAAAAATATCATTACTTTTGTTAAGTCCTACAATATATTTTTTCAAATATTTCGGTGGGTAATGGGGGTAATTACATCCTATTTTCTATCGAAGTTAGTAGAGTTATTATAACAGCAATGGCTGGGTAGAAAAACATGCATTAGTTATTGACAAATTTTGGCAAAATTTGGGTGTAGTTTTCAAAATTGTTAACATCGCGTATGGCGCATTATGAGTAGTGGGTGGGAACCACTACGGCGGCGTTAGAGCAAATAATCAAGTCAGAAGTATGGTTTTTGAAGATGCTGAAAATAGAAATGAAGTTTTTTAGTGTTGAAAATGATGATGACGAGGTCGTTAACATTTAGTGAAAGAAATTATGCAGCACATCAGAACCTGGTGAATAATGGAATCGTTACCAAAAATATTCCACGTGTTGTCACATCTTATGCCTAAGTACGTCTGCTGCAGTTCTCTTGTGTGTTGTGCACATTATAGGGCTTATGTTATCTAGTAAAATAATTTGATTTTAATTAGAAATGTGCAAATCACACTACACACTAGTTTGCAAAAGCGCATACCGACCCACATGATTATACAAGATAAAATCATTTATGAGAAATGAGATCATTTAGCCATTTTTTATTTGAAGGAACTTTTATGAACGCTCTTACATAGAATTTTCAGTGTAATGTAGGTATAACGCCCTATCCAATATTATGTGGTAATATGTCGTGTCAAAATCGTGAATTATAAATAAATTCAACGAGAAAAAAATATATCTGGAGAAAAAAATAAAAACCTTTATTTTTTTGAAATACAATTACTTTTTTATATCTTCTCTCAAGATTACATTTCTAAATAGAGAAGCAGCTTTTCTCTAAGAAATTTGCTATCGAACTATCGTCTCGTTTTTTTCCAGTTTCGCGACCAAGGGATCCCTTTTTTAAAAATATACAAGCCGAAAAAGTTCTCATCATTTTCAGATTTTCACCTCTTCATTAGTTTGTCTCAAAGAATAAAGAAGAGAAAGGAAGGAGCTTGTGCGCCGTTTGACACTTAATACGTGCGACGAACTCCTGAGACATCGAGGAGGCTGCGGAGGAACCATAATATGACACATTCTGACGTTATGTTTTGGTGCTTCCTACGTTTTGATAGTATTTCTTGTGTTTAAAGCTATTTTTTGCGATTTACTTTGATTTGGAACATTGTTTATTTGTTTAGTAATATTATTGTAGATAATGCGTTAGTTAATATAGTGTTTATATAGATATTTAGTGGTAAAAGTGTGTATTTTGGACTAAAGAAGCAAAGTAAACATGGATACTTCTGCAGCTTGTGATCTTTCGAAAACTCCAACAAATTCAGAACTTGGAATAACATTTCATCGGTAAGTAGGTATTTTACCCCTTATTTTTCTGTTTTTTACCATTTAATAAAGCCAAAATTATAAATTGTCTAATTGTCAACAAATAGGTGACAGATCTAATCATGAGCGTACCCGTAAAAAATATAGCATTAAAAATCAATTTTTGCAAGAATATTGGACAGTGCTAAAAGTAATACTTGTCTTTTATACTTGGCATGTTAAAGTTTATTCTGCCAATAAAATGCTAAAATTAGTTATTTGAATATATTTGGGCATTTGAAATGCAAAAATAAGCAAAATATGGTTAGAGAATAGTGCGTTAGTTTTGAAGGGTGCTTCTTCAATAAAATTAGGTAGTGCATATATTTTTTTTAATATGAAGCACACTTTAAAACTACCCCCACTATTATCTAACCATATTTTGCTTATTTTTGCATTTCAAATGCCCAAATATATTCAAATAACTAATTTTAGCAGTTTATTGGCAGTATAAACTTTAACATGTCAAGTATAAAAGAAAAGAATTAATTACTTTTAGCACTGTCCAATGCAAGATTTAATTTTTAATGCTATATTTTTTACGGGTACGCCCATAATTAGATCTGTCACCTATTTGTTAACAATTAGACAATTTATAATTATTTTGCTTTATTAACTGGTAAAAACCAGAAAAATAAGGGGTAAAGTAGGTACCTACTTACCGATGAAATGTTATTCCAAGTTCTGAATTTGTTGGAGTTTTAGCTGCACAACTAACCATGTTTACTTTGCTTCTTTAATTCAAAATAGACATCTTTACCACTAAATATCTAAATAACACTATATGAATTAACGCAATATCTACAATAATATTACTAAAGAAATAAACGATGTTCCAAATCAAAGTAAATCGCAAAAAATAGCTTTAAACACAAGAAATACCATCAAAACGTAGGAAGCACCCAAACATAACGTCAGAATGAGTCATATAATATAATATACTATACTGTCATGCCTTATTTAAAACGAATCCAACCCCAAATTTGCAAAAATTCGTTTTCATTTTATTTACTCAGTCGCTGTAAATGACAGCAATTTACAGACAATTTTACAAAATATCTTAAGGCCGACTAATGTATTAGACATTTTAGTTCTATTTTAAATGCAAGCTATAGGATTTAACGGATAACATTTTTAACGTTATGTTTGATACTTTTCCATTTCAAATATGAAAGTTAAACTTCTGTATGTAAATTTCAGGTCCCTAAACTTATATGTTTACATTTACATTTAGATACAAAAATTATCGAAAAAAAAAAAACAGAAAGTTGCGTTTCTCTTTCGGATAAGTGCTGCTTTTTACATACCTCGTAACCATCATGTAATAATCATTCATGTAATTTAGAATAATTGTCAATTAGTGATGTTATTTATTTAAAACTTCACTTTACCTATTAACCTAGAAAACAGGTATATTTTTCCAAAAAATTAATGGGAAAACATAGAGCATATTATAGGGAAAACAAAATTTTTTCACACACCACTTTTTCTTGGTATTTTCCCAAGATTCCTTTACATAGGTATTTAGCTAATAAAATGAAGTTTACACATCTGAAATTTATCCAGTATATAGTACATAGTATAAATATTTATTTTTTTGTTGTGCAATCGTTTTAGGAGACGCCACTGGTAATCTGGGTCGCCATATGCAAGAACCAATCCGGTCTAATGTCAATATGCATTTTGCTCCTTCCTTCCTATTCTTTATTCATTGGTTTGTCTACTCTAGCCGACTTTACCAGAATGAGTGTTATGACGCGTGACGACTCCAGTGGCGTCGCCTAGGCGGGCCTGGGTGAGCACTTGCCGACCCCCCCATCACCCCCACACCCCCATATAGTTCTTAATAATTATTGACATTTAGTAGGGAACGATTAAAATATTTTTTCTTCAAACGTCAGTAAATCCATCATTACTGGACTGTGTAGGCGGCAGTGAAGTTTCGTTTTTCCTCCGCCGGAGCTTTACTTTTCACTTTTCCGCCGGCGGAGGTAAAAGTGTTGTCATATCAACATAGATACAATACAAACAAACATCAAAATAAGCGTCAACAACTCAAGAGTTATTAAACTAAAATTTGTATTTATCACTCAATTTGTGCACTGCATTTCTAAAAATCACTAATTTAGGAACAAATTGGTTATTATTTAATCGAACTTACTCAACTGCTTATCAATACGGAATTAAAACGCAATCGAAGACGAAATTTAAAAAAAATAATTATTGTTGACAGTGTCCACTGACAGCTTTATGTGACATTACTATAGCAACAAACTGAGCCTATTCACCGACACCGCACCGGTCTAAGCCGCCTTGCGAACCCACTTATCTTTAATAATAATAATTATTACTATTAAAAAGAGACGTTTTTGCATTAATTTGTCGACATTTGAAGAAAAAACAGCATATTTTATTTGGAGGAAAAGTTACTTTTCCTCCATATAAAATAATATACTATGTGTTTATTTAAAAATGAACTAACTATATATTTATTACAATTATTACCTAATTAGAATTTATAATTGAATCCTTTATACAGGGTTAGGAAAATTACCAGAACGGTCGATTATTTCAAAATATACAAAGGTTATCAAAAAAACATCTTCTTAAGCAACGAAGGAAGTAGCATGGCGTTTTTACTTACTGCAACAGACATATATTATAAGGTATGTAGTAATTTATAACAATTTGCACCCAGACAAGTTCATTAAAGAAAATGCAGTTTTTCGACCTACTGAGCATTACAAAATGACTGTGAGTGTAAAAACTGTCTAAGATTAGGAGGACGTAGTACTAATATCTCCGAGGAGAAAAAATTAAAGTCTGCTTTCGATAGAAGAACACCCCAAACAATACACCAATCAGCTTGCTTTGGATCATGAAATTGATCAAAAATCTGTACGAACCATTATTCATACTGAGGGAACTTATCCATACAAAGTTAGGAAGATTCAAGAGAACCCGCATTTTTCAAACAATATGAAGCACCACTACACGGAATGATCAATAAACAAATTTACCGTTACTGGGCGCGAAATAACCCAAACTGGTATGAAGAACTGCATACATATTCACAGAAAAAGTTGATGTCTGAGTTGGATTGTTTGCGGGACATGCAATTAGACACTTTTGTACCGAGGTAAATTTGACCGGTGATCTCCAGCTTCTTCAGCAAGAAATAGTTCCAACTATAAACAATTTAACTCCTGATATTAACTTAACCTGGTATCAGCAAGATGGAGCTTCTTACTAGTGAAGTTAGAACATTTTTAGATGTCACGTTCCCAAATCGATGGATAGGAAGAAGAGGGGCCTATGGAATGACCTTCACGGTCCCCCGATCCTCGATATTTCGCCATTAGATTGCTTTTAGGCTAAACTTTCTTTTAGCTGAAATGGGTTATGTAAAAACTGTGTTTTTGTTTGTTTATAAAACGTCTGTCTGAACATAGGAACACAAATTTTGTTTTTCGGAAATGCGTCATTTCCGTTTACCAGACTTTAGAATAGCTGAAATCGGTTACATAAAAATTAGTTTTTGTTTAATATTCTAGACATTTATTCACAGCCCAGGTATCAAAGATTTTTTCCGGAAATGCATCATTTCTTTTTTTTTTCAATTTTTCGTTTTTTCTTTTTTAGTTTAGAATAGCTGAAATCGGTTACATAAAAATAAGTTTTACCTTAGCACTTGACACATTTATTCTAATCGCAAGAACTAAATAAATAAGCGCGCACCGTAATTCCAGCTAACCCAAACTTAAAATCGCTAAATTAAATAAGCGCGCTCCGCGCGCTTACAGTGACCCGACTGACACAAACTAACCCAAACCAACCCAAGCTAACCCAAACTAACCCAAATTACAAAGCTAAACAAGCGCGCTTCGCGCCCTTACTGTAACTCCAGCTGACACAAACTTCAAATTGGAAAATTTAATAAGCGCGCTCCGCGCGCTTACACGGACCGGACTGAAACAAACTAACCCAAACTAACCACACCTAACCCAAGCTGGTCCAAACTAACCCAACCTAACCCAAACTAACCCAAGCTATCCCAAACTAACCCAAATTACAAAGCAAAACAAGCGCGCTTACCGTAACTCAAACTAACCCAAACCCCAAATTGCAAAATTAAATATGCGCTCTTTGCGCACTTACAATAATACAACCTGACCCAAATTTCACAATTAGTTTACTTTAAATTAAAGTTATTTAAATTATATTAAATTTTCTTGAAAAACAGAAATGACGCATTTCTGGAGAAAAGTTACTAGTTTCTGCGATTGGAATAGGTAAAACTAGTTTTTGTGTAACCGATTTTAGCTATTCTAAAGTAAAAAAAAATTGAAAAAGTAAAAAAAAAGAAATGATGCATTTCCGGAAAAAAATTGATTCCTGGGCTCTGAATAAATGTCTAGAACCTTAAACAAAAACTAATTTTTATGTAACCGATTTCAGCTAATCTAAAGTCTGAAAAACGGAAATGACGCATTTCCGAAAAAACTAATTTGTGTTTCTATGTTCAGACAGACCTTTTATAAACAAACAAAAACACAGTTTTTACATAACCCATTTCAGCTAAATAAAAGCTGAGCCACTGATCAAAATGGAAACTAATGAATTTAAATCGAATCTGTCAATTCGATCACAAAATTGCTTCGAACCGCCCTTTAGGATAATGACAGATACGACTTTTAATTGGTCGAATTCCTACCATGATTTAGACATCCATTATATTTGATTCACAGTTTGATGAGTCATAAAATGCAAATAGAAGAACTAATCCAAGCTAACCCAACCTAACCCAAATTACAAAGCAAAACAAGCGCGCTTCGCGCACTTACCGTGACTCGAACTAACCCAAACCCCAAATTGCAAAATTAAATATGCGCTCTTTGCGCACTTACAATAATACAACCTGACCCAAATTGCACAATTAGTTTACTATAAATTAAAGTTATTTAAATTAAATTAAATTTTCTTGAAAAACAGAAATGACGCATTTCTGGAGAAAAGTTATTAGTTTCTGCGATTAGAATAAATGTCTCAATTACTAAGGTAAAACTAGTTTTTGTGTAGCCGATTTTAGCTATTCTAAAGTAAAAAAAAATTGAAAAAAATAAAAAAAAAGAAATGATGCATTTCCGAAAAAAAAATTGATTCCTGGGCTCTGAATAGATGTCTAGAACATTAAACAAAAACTAATTTTTATGTAACCGATTTCAGCTAATCTAGTCTGAAGTCTGAAAAACGGAAATGACGCATTTCCGAAAAAAATAATTTGTGTTTCTATGTTCAGACAGACCTTTTATAAACAAACAAAAACATAGTTTTTACATAACCCATTTCAGCTAAAAGAAAGCTGAGCCACTGGTCAAAATGGAAACTAATAAATTTAAATCGAATCTGTCAGTTCGATCACAAAATTGCTTCGAACCGCCCTTTAGGATAATGACACTTACGACTTTTAATTGGTCGAATTCCTACAATGATTTAGACATCCATTATATTTGATTTACAGTTTGATGAGTCATAAAATGCAAATAGAAGAAATAGGTGCGATTGGCAACTTAGTTTGCTGACGTAACTTTGACTGGATCTTCAAATTAATTACTTTCGAGGAGTTTCAAATTAAAGTGCTTGAATTCTAGACCTAAATAATGTGTGAAATGGGTGGCGATATTCAACGTAGTTGCTCATACAACCACCCGGAAGAGGGATAGTTGCAAAAATGATTTATTAATAAAAAATAATTATTATTTTTAACCAGTATTACACCTATATGACATGTAGTAAATTAAAAACAAATGTATCGATCTCTCTTACTTTTTATATACAATTTTAATATGCGAGTAAACGATTCGAGGGAGGAGGCTCGCTTGACTCAGGTCGGGAGTGAATTAAAAAAAGCTGACTGCAAAATGAACAGATGCTTAGGAATATTAATCAAGTGCTTGTGACGGGTCATACGTGAGTGGACCTCCGCGCCGGTGATGTTAAATAAATATATCGGTCTTTGGGTTTGTATCACTTTATAGATGCAATTACCCAATTGGATTTCAAATATTTCTTGAATAATAAACCAATTAGAAGGAGAAAACGGTTACGAAATATGATCAAATTTACGAAGGTTAAACGAAAATCTTACTCATGAATTTTGTATCATTTGTAAACTATTTTTGTCCTTTTGGGATAAACTCGGCCAATAAACTATATTGAAATAATTTAGATGTGAAAGCACCAAGGAATCCGTTAATTTCAATTTAATATTCTGGTCAATAATGTCAATAATGTCTTTGCGAACGTAAAGCAATTTTAAATTAAACTATACACCAAGATTCTTATACAGGCGTTGGCTGCAGCATAGCTTCATTAGGGCTTAAACTCAAGTTAATGAAACGAGTTGTGTTTTAGTTTCATTTAAATGAGACTATGAGCATTCGAGAACCTGGACATCATCCGAACAATAATATCTGCTGTTGCTTTACCAGTTTGATCGAAATTAAAGGAAAAAACGGGTCTGGGTGTCGTCAGCATACTGATGAACACAACAGAGCTTCAGCTTCAGAAGCTGATGAAAATTAGCCGTATAACTAGAAAAAATTAGCGGACCTAGAATGCTACCCTGAGCGACACCCCTATTAACTGAAAGATAATTACATGGAACAAATTTCACCAAATGTTGTATTTTGTCGACGATTTTTAAAATATCTACTAGAAAACGTCAAAGCACCGTCTCCTAGTCTAATTTCGTGTTCAATATAACGTGATCCAGAATATCGAATGCCTTGCTGTAATCGAGAATAATCAAGACGAAGCTCTTGCTGTCGTCATAGGCTCTGTAAAGGACATCAGTAATTGAGTGCAGAGCCGTTTTCGTAAAGACCACAGTACAACACTGTGGTCTTTACGAAAACCAGACTGACTAAGAGGTGGAATAATATTAATTAGTAAGAATTCATTGAATTGAGCAGTTATTTTTTCAAACATTTCTGATATGATTGAAAGAATACTTATTGACCTAAAGTGAGAAGTTTCTGGGGGTTGGTGCATTTATTTATTATAAAAGTGGGATAAGGTAACAGAAAAGGAACGATATATTGGAGCATTTTAACATTAATACCGTCAACTCCTGTAGCTCTACTCTTAATGCGGTTTAAAATCCTTTGAAAAACTACCAATGAAACCTCTTGAAACTTATAGCGTTGAAAATTGGTCCGAAACCAGGATTTATTCACATATTTGCGATCAATGAATTCCTGCTGATAACCACTAGCAGAAATCGCGATATTATTCACAAAAAATCATTAAATAAAAAGGGGGAGAAGCTTTTGGCCAGATGACAAGAAACATCATTATTACCCAATTGTGGAGTGCGGTTTCAAAACTCGCTAAGTCCATTTCCTACAAAATTTGAGCAATAGGTGGCATTGCATTCTTTAGGACGTTTTACGTATAATACTGAACTAATATTGCAACAAAACTGATTATTTCCCGTGTAAAATTAAAGGTTAAAATCAGTTACTGCATCAAAGCTGGCTAACTCCACCTTGTATACTGCTGCAAAACTGTTTATCTGTTGAAGCTAAATAATGCAGCAAAACTGCTTAAATCCATTATGAAAAGTAGTGAGTTCACATTTTCTGCATCAAAACTGTCTATGTGCACAGATAGGTTAATAAACCGACATTAATTAATTAATCTTATCAAGTCAACGTAAAAGCAGCAAAACTCAAAGATATTGAAGAGCTCCTGAGAAAACACTATGGACCTGAACCAAGTAGATTTAACCTTTTATTCTAATATTTTTGATAATGTCGAAGGGGATGAAATAGAAGAAGAAAATATTACGGAAGATGACGATCTAAGAATTTAGGCGCACACATTAATTATTTATGTTTTACCAGAAAACTTTCTTATTTTTTGTTATAAGGAAGGCGAAAGTTTTAACATGTGTTACCAGAATAATATTTCTTTTTTTTACCTATAAGGCGAAAGTTGTAACTTGTTGTGTTATCGGAATAATATTTCATTTTTTATTATAAGCCGAAAGTGGTAACTTCTTGTGTTACCAGAATAATATTTAATTTTTTTTATTTTTTATTATAAGGCGAAAGTTGTACCATTTCCTATTATTTTGCTGCGTCAAAACTCGCTAAATCCATCGTGCGGTTGCAAAACTGATTATGTTCAAAATATTTTTTGCTATATTTGTTTTTCTACCTGTCAAAAAGATTATATTAGGTGGCCAACATTCTCTTAGAATAGTCTTTTAAGTACCTTATACCTATATTAGCAGATCGGAAACACGGTAATTTTGGAAGTTCTAGGTTTTTCGTTAATTCTGAAAAACCACTTAACACGGACTTAGAAAGTTTTGAAACCGCACTCCTCCCATATATCCTCATATTTAAAACATTTATAGTCTTCCAGAAACTCCGCGGATCAGTCTGAAATGCATGTTGAAGGTATACCTTTTTTCAGCTTTAACAGCTGTATTCGTTAACTTTCTAAGTTGTTTATAATAATTCCGAGCTGCTTCACTTCTAGTTTTTTTTTTATACTTCGAAAGAGCTATATCTCGGAGTTTCATCATGACCCCTGTAAACTTTGTAAAATAGGTATTTAAATGGTGCTTGTACGTCATACAGATCCGTTAACTTCGTATTCAAAAAATCAATTCCATCATTAATATCATCAAATACTTGGTATTCCTATTGTAAAATGCAGATGTCATTCTATTTATTAAAGAGAGCATTTTCACAAATATTTGTATCCAAATTGTCGTACCTCGTTTCATGTTACTTTACCAAATGCATCGTAAACAACCCAAAAACATTTAACCTAAAGAGACCCGACAACTCATTCATAAAAATCCGAAATCTTGCAAAAATATCAACAAATCGATTGTCCCGCCTCCTTATATTTTTATGTATGGTGTACAAACTTTTGTCAAACTTCATCCCCACTACTAAATGTAGTATTGCCCGCCCCCGCCTGAACGAAAGCAAGGACAGTTCATAGACGTAGACTTTGAAAATGTGAGTCCATCATAATAATAATTTCAATAAAGTAATTGAAATGATGGCAAACATATCAGATTATCCATTAATATCACATACATAGGTAAGTATTATAAAATATTAATTAATCACATCACAAAATGGTGCCCACTGTCACAAACAATATAGCTAGCAAAGCTATATTGTTTGTGCCACTGTACTATTGTGATTCATTTACTTTTACTTACTTGTGGAACCTCAGGTTCGGATGATAATAGCTGGAGATTTTGCATACCTCACACCGCAAGACCATCGTTACTTTGATATAAAGTTTATAAAAAATATTTATAGGAAATCACTCACGAAATACAAAAAAGCTACACGTCGCGTCGCGTCGCACAAATTCAGACTTTAAAACGTCCATTTGAAACCAAACAAAACTGGGCGAAGAGTGCTATTTTGCACGTTTTTTAATGAAAAACATTTATTTATTCAAGTCGCGATAAAGTTGGACGGCCATCTTGTTACTTTTGACGTCTGTATTATTAGGAATCCCATTCAAAACGGTGTCGAAATATTTGCTAGTGAGCTTTGACATTGCACAATTTTGTTAATATCATAGCAACCATCAGTCATCAAAAATAGTGTCGAAAAGAGCTTCTTTTCGACACAACTTTGCGTATCGAAAAGACTTCTTTATGATACCAAAATAGAAATAGTATATTGTGCAACAAGTGCTGAAAATAAGAATTTTCACACGTTTGAGACAGTTTGGTGACACGAGCCGTAAGCGAGTGTCATAAAGTCTCATGAGTGTAAAAAGTCTTTTCAGCACGTGTAGCACACCATACTTTTTCTACGACTGCTACATACAGGGTGCCCCACTGGGAGTGTGGTAGAAAATTACATGTTATATGGGAAACATTTTTATTATTGATTTATCAGAAAATTTTATTCCTAATGAAAGAAGCTACGTGAGTAAGAGATACTATAACTAGGGGCACAGTCCTAAAATGGGGCCAACAGAGTGGGGTCCCTATTTTCCAAATATTTTGAAAAAGAGGTTCCGAGGGCGAAGCCCTAAAATGGGGCCCCAGGGGGGCGAAACCCTACAATGGGGCCTATGGATCGGGAGTCCCATTTTTTACAGATTTAGCAATGGAGCCCCCGGGGGCGAAGCCCTAAAATGGGGCCCCAAGTCTTAAAAGGGGGCCTCTGGTATAAGAGTTCCATTTTCTACAGTTTTGCAAAAAGGGGCTAACGGGGGCTGAAGCCCTATAATTGGGCCCCCTTTTTTAGAGATCTGGTAATGGGACCTTTGAGGGCGAAGCTCTAAATCGGAGACGAAGCCCTTTAATCTAAATACCCGAATAAGCGTGTGAAAAGTATACTTTGCACACGCCGTGTGCAAAGTATACTTTTCACACGATGTTTGAAATGTCCAGTTTTCAAGAGCAGTTGTTAGTGCGTTTTTGTCTATTTTCAGGGCAGTCGTAGAAAAAAGTATATTCAACATACATTTGCAATGAATGGTCATTGCATAATATACTATTCAGCAGCTAATATTGAAATAAAATTTCCGAAAACTTATTTCCTGAATAATTTCAAATTTGAACACGAAATTTAAACGTTTTTGTGACACATATGGTTTTTCTGCTCTCAATGATTAAACGAAAAATTAAATCATACCACTGCCAGCCTAAAAATAAATTGCTTATCATTATTTTTGAGACAAATAAAAAGGAACTGAAGTATACAAATTTTATTTAAAAACATACAAACATGACAAATATCTGGTTAATGACATATTCAAAAAGTAGCTTAATAACTATTTTCATCTATTAAATACCTATTAAAACATATTTACAGCAGTGCCTTCACTGGTTTTGAAACGTTACCAAGTTAGTATACTTATCGAATGGGGAAGAGCCGTCGGTCGTCGACCTCCAATGCTCTCAATCTATTGGTGCAGTTACTTTACTACGTGCATACTATAAATATTTTGGGGGTAAAACAAGGCGGAACCAAGGGAAGCGGCATTGTCAGATTGACATGTAAGAACTTCAGAACCGGTTTTTGATGAATCAAAAATGGGGAAAATAAGTATTTAGTGTTATAATTTAATATGAAAAAAGTATGTACAGTAACTCGTAAACTTAAAATTTGGCAACGCTACATCTATCGACCATAGAATGTGCCTCAATGTTGGGGGAAAACAAAGAACCATTTGTCCCGTCTCTTCAGGTTAAATGTCTTTGAAACAACCCATGGTCATGTCACACTTACTGTGGGTAGTTGACCTTGATCGTTACGAATCTAAGTTATGCCATTATTATTTGGTGGTCAAATTTTAAAATCTTTTGAATGTATTTCAGTAGAGTCAAATGAATGGAATTGAAAAATGTTGGGCATTTTGAAAACTATCACCCCCATAATGTAATAATATTTCTCTCTAATTCAGCAATGTTGGTTGAAGTATGAGAGAGAACTCTGATATAGCATATATTGCTTAAAATCTGCACATATTTGGAAGATTATTAGAAATGACAGTATTTTTATTTAACGAGTACTAAAGCCACATTAAGAATTCTGCCTTTTCCGAGAAAGCATAAGTTAATTCATGAGTCACGACTAATACAAATAAATTTCAAAATAACGCAAAACAAATAGAATTATAAATACATTTGTTCGAGAGCTTTATGTTTACCTACTTGTTGCAATTTCGTGTTACAACTAGTCAATGAGACAGATGTTATCGACTTCAAATAATAGTCAGATCCGTAACTAGGGCGTGGCCAAATTGGCATTTGCCACAGGAGGCGCAAGCTTCTTAAGAGTGCATTCTAGTAGTACCTAATAGCCAAACGGCGAATTTAAATTTTTTTAAATATTAAGAAATTAAAGAAATTAATCTATTTCCAAATAATTCTATAATTAAAACTACAAATCTTAATAAGTATCTAAACAATTACATAATTAAAATACTTTTTTACATCTGGTAAAGAACTAGAAATTGGTTTAACAACAGCACAACATGGAAAGTATCGTCCGCCAACATTAGAATATAACTTGGACTAACCCGATTTTGGTGACAATATTGAGTTTTATCCATAAACTCACCTTTGACAGATGAACGCGTTATCACAGCGACTACAACCGAAGAAAAAGCAAACACAAACATGTTCGCCAAAATATGTTCATCTACCTTAAACGTCCCCCATGGCAAGGTTCTCCCCACCATATCGAACATCAACACTGCCATGGCAGAAGTTAAGTTTCATCACCGTGATATTCGTAAAATCCTCAAAGAACTAGATAGGCAAAAACCATCAGGAGCGGACCAAATAACTGCCATCCTGTTAAAGGACTGCGCCAGTAACCTAACACCCATTTTTTCCAGACATTTTCCTGTCTTACCGAAAAGGGATTTACCCATCTTCTTGGAAAGTCGCTCGAGTGCAACCTGTTCCAAAAAAAAAAAGGCAAGAAAACCACTCCCTCTAACTATCGCCCAATTGCCTTCCTTCCAATAACCTCCAAAGTCATGGAATATGTAGTCAATCAGCAACTACTCAAGGATCTTGAGACCACCAGATTAATTAGTTATAACAAATGAGGCTTTCGCAAATAGAGACCGACAGGAGATATATTTGGCCTGTGTCGCTCATATATAGAGTAGGGAAATTGAGAGCTACGGAGAATCTCGAGCGATGGCATTGGATATTTCGACGGCCTTCGACAGAGTTTGGCATGACAACTGCCAACAAACTGCCATCCTTCGAACTGCAGGCTCTCTGCAGCTGGCTTGACGGCTTTCTTGAGAACCGATCTCTGCACGTTGCAGTTGATGGACACATCTCAGACACATTCACCACTAACGCGGGCGTGCCTCAGGGTGTAATACTTTCACAAACTCTGTTCCTCATTTATATTAATAACCTGCCGATCGAAACCGATAATCCTATTTACAGTTTTGCAGATGACAGTACCCTTGTCTCCCTAGTTTAGTTTGGAAAACCCTTTTCTAGAGACTGAGACATATCACCGCAGACAGGAGCAGATTACTGCAACAATTAGTCAAGATCTGGAGAAAATTCGAACTTCGGGCGACAGAATTTTGGTCTAGTTAAACGCTGCAAAACTCAAGCGGCCACGTTTACCAAGAAAGCCCATACGGCGGGCCCTGACATCATTATGGCAGGATCGACTATTCCGTCATCCTCGAAAATCAAACTTCTAAGTGTCTCGATCAAGCAATATGTCCTGGCATGTCCACGTTGCTATCATCGCAAAATCAATCTCGCAGAAGCTTGGTGCGCTATTTCGCAACGAAAAACTGTATACATCGCAGCAGCTGCCCTTGCTCAACAAAGCGCAACTAAGACCGTGCTTAGAATACTGCTCAAACATTTGGGGTGCCGCATAGAAGCACTCCCTAAAGCTGCTGGATTCCAAATCGAAGAGAGCTTTGCATGCATTTAGTCGGCGACCCGAAGTTGTCCCAGGATCTGGATAGTCTGGAACACCGCAGGCATGTGGCCGATGACAGGGATTGTCATACAGATATTTTCACGGCAGATGTTCCCAGGATTTGGTACGCCTCATCCCACCCCGAGCAACGCCTGTCAGACAGTCACGATAAACGGCAAGAGCACGCCCGTTCGTTGTACAGGGTGGCCAATTAAGAATGCGAGGTACTGTATCTGGGAAAATATCCATCGTAGAGACTTGCGGCAAAAAATGTAATTAATAAAACGGTCAAGCGAAAAAACTGGAAAATATTTTCAAGTTTCTAAAATGCCCACTAGGGGGCGTAACTGCAATCTTGAATCTAAAAAAGTGATGTTTCTGTGAATTCCGCTATATTAACCTAATAAATAAAATCCACATATCCGTTGAGGATAATGTAAGTCTTTTTTGTTTAATGCTTTTTGCTGTATCTCTAAAGATAAAGTGGTGGGGGAATTCAAAGTTTTTTTTAAGTAACACCCTATATCTGAGAAACGGCTAAGCCGATTTTAACAAACTTGGATTAGTTCAAAGGAGCTATTCTTGGGATACAAATGTTGTATTATTTAAAGTTTCGCTAGTTTCACATGTCGCCGCTAGAGGGCTATTTTCGACATTCCGACAGAAATGGTTAATTTTCTCAAAAAAATTAAAGGCCTTGATATCATTTTTTCCCATTAAAAAGTACTTAAATAATGGCTAAACAAGCTCGCGAAAACCGCATTTCGATATCTTGTTCCTAACCCAAAATATAGGCAAAAAATTTATTACTTACGAAAATCCCTTATTTTTTTTACTATATTTATCTCGAATTTTCTCTTTTATATAAGTTGTGGCCTCAAAAATGATCGATTTAAAAAAAGGAAGGTTCTTAGTGCCCCCGCAAATGCTCGAAATGCTGACCATCACGCTCTATGCATTGCTGAAGCCTCTTATGGGTAGACAAAACTGCAGTTTCAATTTCGGCTCTCGGTATGGTTCGTATAGCAGTACGAATTCGGTTTTTCAAATCTTCTCTGGTCTTCGGTTGAGTCTGGAACACGATGTCCTTTAACCGCCCCCATAAATAAAAATCCAGACAAGTTAAGTCTGGTGATCGCGGAGGCCATGGAAACAGACTGCCTCTTCCAATCCACCGCTGTTGAAATACTGCATCGATATGCTCTCGCACTTTAATCGCAAAATGTGCTGGGCAACCATCCAACTGCAAAAACAAGTTTTGCCTCGTTTCCAGAGGCACATCTTCCAACCACAACGTAAAATTCAAGAAAGACATTGCCATTTAGGGGTTGCTCGAAAAAATATGGCCCAATAATTTTGCCTTCCAGTATGCCACACCACACATTTAAACTCCAACGTCCTTGGTGCTGAACTTCACGCAACCAATGAGGATTTTCCGCAGACCAATAGTGCATAGTGTGCAGATTGACTCTCCCATCACTATTAAAAGTGGCTTCATCGGTCCAAAGAATTTGAAATAAAAATTCTCTATTTTCGCGTATCATACCTAACATCCAATGGCAATAGTCCAACCTGCGATCAAAATCTTCCTCATTCAAAGCCTGATGTAGAACTACATGATATGGATGCATTCTAAAAGTAATTAAAAAAAAAGTTTCAACAAATACCTATATTGTGATAGCCATTAGAACTTACCTATGGTCCTTCAAGATATTTTGAATCGTTGTTCGTGCTATGTTCAACTCACGCGATAACGCTCTTGTGCTAACATGAGGATTTCCTTCAATATACCCCAGTACGTAGTTGATATTTTCTTGTGTTCTTCCATTTTTTTGCCGTTGAAACGCAGGCCAAAATCTACCATAATCGGAGAAAAACCTTCGCATCGCAAGGACGTCGATTTGGATAACGGGCCGCGTAAACTCTTTTAGCTAGGGATCGGCAAGACAAGAAATCTTGTCTTGACGATTTCTTGAGATTTGGTCTCTTGTCTTGACCCAAGAAATCTTGAAAATTGACGATTTAACCCAAACTAACCCTCGTTTAAAAGTCACGATGTGATTGGTTGATGTGATTTTTATGCTTTATCCGTAGAATCGAGGGTCACGTGGTCAGGGTAATATTGTTTTACAGTTCGCAGCGTTGAAAAATTATATTTATTTTTATTTAAAATATTTTACGTTAAATCAAAAATTTCAGTACGCCACTGAAGTAGATCCGCTTTGGAAAGTTCTTTTTGATTCTAATATCTTAGGCCATATCATATCCAAAAATGATAAAAAAAATCCTTTGAAAATAAGCATTAAAAAATTATAATTTAGCCCACAAGACATAGTGTTACCAAAATCAATTTTTATTTTGATTGTATTAACCTCATTTTTTAATAGTCAATATTTCGAACCCTATTTATACATATTTATTTCATTTGGCCGATTTTTGCAAGGACCTGGTTTGGTTTTGAAATATACCCCCTTTTCTGTACGCCACTGAAGTAGACTAACTTTGCAAAGTACTTTTTGGTCCCAATACCTCAGGCCATAACATATCCAAAAATGATATAAAGAATTTTTTAAAAATTATTAAGCATTAAAAAGGGTTTCATTTAATGTTGTAGGTATATGTTAACTTTGGATATGCGATAAAGTGCCGCTTGGTATAACATAAACATTTTTTGCATAATAATTTTTTTATCGTTCCACTAAAAATGTTGCCGTGCTTTGTTTTTTTCCTTAATAAACTAGCAACAAATGTGCTTTTTTTTTAATTTTACATTTTCAAGAAATTTCAAGATTTTCTTGATTTCTTGCCAAGAAATCTTGAACTTGATAAGTAATTTCTTGTCTTGTCAGGATCATTGTTGTCTTGATCTTGTCTTGAAATCAAGACAAGATCAAGAAGTTGTCAAGAAAATGACGACCCCAACTTTTAGCTACCGCGGCATTTTGAAGACATTCAATATAAACCGCAAGCATATCAACAGCTTGATAATTCGTGAAACGCATGTTGTAAACACAAAAATTGCTCAAAATAAAGCGAAACTATTGACAATTTGAGGAAGAATTATTTAGCAATGCATAGAGCGTGATGGTCAGCATTTCGAGCATTTGCGGGGGCACTAAGAACCTTCCTTTTTTAAATCGGTCCTTTTCAGGGCCACAACTTTTATAAAAGAGAAAATTCGAGATAAATATAGAAAAAAAATTAAGGGATTTTCGTACGTAATAAAAATTTTTGCGTACCTATATTTTGGGTTAGGAACAAGATATCGAGATGCGGTTTTCGCGAGCTTGTTTAGCCATTATTTAGCTACTTTTTCATGGGAAAAAATCATATCAATGCATTTAATTTTTTTTAGAAAATTAGCCATTTCTGTCGGAATGTCGAAAATAGCCCTCTAGCGTCGACATGTCAAACTAACGAAACTTTAAACAATACAGCATTTGTAGCCCAAGAATAGCTCCTTTGAACTAACCCCAGTTTGTTAAAATCGGCTTAGCCGTTTCGCAGATACAGGGTTTTATTTAAAAAAAAAAAAAAACTTTGAATACCTCCCACCACTTTATTTTTAGAGATACAGCAAAAACAAAAAAATTTTACTTTATTATCAACTTCAAATATGTGGAATTTTATTAGGTTAATATAGCGGAATTCACAGAAATACCACTTTTTTAGATTCAAGATTGCAGTTACGCCCCCTAGTGGTCATTTTAGAAACTTGAAAATATTTTCCAGGATTTTCTCTTGACCGTTTTAGTCATTACATTTTTGCCGCAAGTCTCTACGATGGATAGTTGATAGAACATCGCTTTACAAAAACTCCATTGTCTTTGCGCACACACCGCTCATCGAGCGCCATAGGATCTCTCTTTAGTGTGTGTGCCACTGCCAAAAAAAAAACTAATTGATAACCTGTTAATTTAATTTTTTTTGGTGATATCTTATGTTGAAGAATACATTTTTACTTTAGTTACTTGTCATGTTTACATAAAAATTTTAAGAATATCAGTATTTTTTTAACATTAGATATGGGGCATGGAGCGCAAATTATTGATAATCTGCCGCATGTGCAAGCAGGTCTAGTTACGGCTCTGTAATAGTAATGTAAAAATCAGGGTTTGTAAATCATTAGATAAAATAGGACTGAAACGGATGTCTAAACGAAGGAAGGCAATATTTTCAGTTCTATATTATTTTGATAAAGCTTATCTGCTCTGTACAAGTTAAAAGGAGTCTTACAAAGTAACGAAATAGTTGCCTACTTTGGTATGCGGAAAATGAAATAAACTCAAAACCCTTCTTGAGTTGGTTCAGGTCTGTTCCCCTAGGTCGTAGTTAAAGCCCTCAGGAAAGGCAGCAAATAAGAAATGAGGTGCCTGGTAACCTAGCATTAGGACATTGGATAAAGTTGGAGGCTTAGCCAGCCTAAGGCATTCCATTTCATATGAAAATAAGTTCTTAGACGCTAGAGTAATTACCGCAAAAATAACGGTCGTAAAAACCTTTTCCAAGGAGTGCCAAGTAGCCCTGGATTAATTTAGGTTTTCAGAAAAGCTAAATTGAATATTAGAGATATGGCTGGTACTTGTGAGATATTTATCGAATTAACCTTGAAGCAGTGTTTATTAAATAAAGGCCAACAACCAATATAAGGCAATAATTATCAAAATTAGAAATGCATTCAGATATGCGCTCCAAAGCAATTTATTCTCGAAAGCTTCGTTTTCACTACCAGCTAAATGTGTTGCTGTATACGAAAATGATGAAAATTCAATTTATATTTTCGTGATAAATTTGTCATAGCGAAAACTGATAACGCGGCTTTGAGGACAAATGAATGATTTATGCGAACAAATATTATGTTAAGTACACTTTATTTGAACAGCTTGGCATATATAAGGTAGCTCATATTCATTATATTACAATACGTAATTTTGGAAAAAGTATAAGAGAAAAAAGATATAACAAAAATCTTCTATTTTTCAAGACTTCATGGCCGTTTTTGAGCTACATGGTAATTACGAATTAAAGATAAATAAAAATCTTCTGTGCCGATATACATTGTATATCGGCACAGAAGATCCCAACACAAATTTAATGCAGTTGACTATTTTTATTTTGAAAGTTTATGCTCCCATGTGGTTTGTAATAAAATTTAATCCATCAGTTAAACACGGAGCAAAGCATATTTTTCAAAGTATAAAGGTAAGCCGATATTTAAACCAAGAGTTAAAAAGTACCATTGACCCTGTGATTCAGCGCAACTCATATTTTGCACATCCTGAGAGCCTGCTGTTATGTATGTTATCCGATTCTCGTAATTTTGTAAGAGAGCTTGCTCTTAGACGGATTTTAAATGCGGAAAATAAAGACAATCAACATAAATTTCGGATTTTCAAATTACGCAAACTTAACTTTGAAGCAGGTGACTACATCGATTTGATCAACTGGCAGGAAAATGAGGTCACTTGTCCTCCGATATTTCAAAGCATGACCGTTGGAGATATCAAGCATTTTGTAACAAGTGATCCAGAGGAAATATTTGAATGTGTCATATCCGTGTCACACCCAAGGGGTGGAACGATGCGTCAAGTTAAAGCTTCTTGTTCAGTTGTTGGCATAGATAAAAGCGATTGTTTTATTAAAATAAAGATTGATTCGCGAAAATCAATGCCCCAGTTTGAAACTAAAAAAGACTTTAATCAGTAAATGACTTGGAGAAGAGCAAGGGTGGGATGGAACTGGCTGAGCAGCCACCTCCCCGCGGTGAGTTCTGGGTTTTTTGATATTTATTATTAGCCTAATAAATACTGAAAAAGTGAAAAGCTGTTTCACAATTTGAACTATATCGTGGTTTTTAATTTTTCAACTCCCTGTAGAGGGTGGAAAACGCAAATTGAGGAGAAAATGAAAGTTAAATATTTGCTTTCATTTGTCAAGAGGAAGCTTTTCCACCCTGTTCCAAGTCAAAATTACTAATTTCAGTTTTTCGAAATATTCAAATTTTTTAACCCCTTGTAGAGGGTCAAAAAAACAAATTGACAAAAAAATCGAAATTAAACATTTTCTTTGTATTGCCAAAACGCAACTTTTTCACACTATTCCAAATCAAAATTCCGAAATTGTTAAAGTTCGGCCCACCTTACTGTATATCGGATGGCTCTACTACGGATGATCTTTCGCTTTATGTTGGTTTATTATGTAGATTAAAGGTTCCTCATCATCAGACGAAACCTGAGACCTCGACTGCAAGTCACCACGTTAAGCGACCTGGATGCCTAGTTCTTCGGATTATCGACACGTTAATTATCTTCGGAGGAAACTGATCCGTAATATTCTGCCGTAATGTGTCTTTTGCATTCAGTTCACTTACTGTAACAGGTGCAAAGTCTCCACCATCAAATACGTCCGGGTTAAATTGTTCAATCCCGCACTTTGCAAAACTTTTAACCGCTGTTCCTACAACGGCTGCTTTTAAATACGCCTGTTCAAAAGGTTTTACGACCTCTTATTCAATTACAGTTTTGCCAAGATTGTTAACATGGAAACTGTCGCATGCTTGATAATAACAAGTTTTTAGGGGTCCAAGAAACCCCACATCCTAAGGCTGCAAACGGCGACGAAAGCTCTACCATAACAATCCCATTGCTTCTGCATAAATGTATAGGTTCCAAATAGCAATGCAAGGAGTGATTGTCAATTATTATCACTATTATCAGTAAAATGAGATTTTCTTATGATGAGTGAGTAAATTTGATGCCTAAGGTACTTCACAAAAGATTCAGTGATCATCCATCCGCTTCAGGTCTTATTCTGAGTCTTGCAAAAATAAAAATGGGGGAACATATGAAGTTTGAGCATTCATCGCACATATACAACAGTTGTATTTTGATAGAACTTTTGGCTTCTTTTTTGGGATACTGTGGAGAGGCCCGATTCATCGGCATTGTAAATTCAGATCGGGCTAAATCCATATTTTAATTTAAGGTCTGGTCTCTTAGTAACTTAAAAGCTTGTTTGAACAAATTCATAAGCTGGTTTTCTGCATTTCAGTGAACTAAGTCCAAAGACGAGGTTGTCAGCGTCTTTGAGATAATTAGAAAACTCTTGATCCTAAGCATTGCTAAAAGTATTCCTAAATCTACCTCCACTATCTGGCAATCTGTCCTTGTTTCTACTGTTTTTAACGCATCTACGAAGGGTTGCACCCCGGACCGACCGAAGCGAGTGGAGGGCCATGCGTGAAGAGTTAACAGTACTCTAAAGTGACGTCAATCCACCAATCAGTGGCATCTAATATAGCATAGTGGCGTAGGGCTGTAAAGATCTGACTAAATTAATATTGGCGCCATTTATTTTCGTATGGTTTAGTTGCACCCTAGGAAGCTTTCCATAGCCAGTTTGCTTTGCAAAATCTTCTCTCGGTTTTTCTAAATGCCGAAAAATTATCTTGCCTTATTCATCATCTTACCCCGCTTTACCCTACCTAGATTCCAGTGACGGTAGTTTTATTCTTATTGGTATGTGTCATTTTTGACATGTTTATGATACTCAGTTGAGTCTCGTTAAATAGGACATCCCGTATATTAATCGTCAATTTAATTCTAAATTGAATTACATCTTCACAGATTCTACATCTATTATAACTTATACCTATTTATTGTTAGTAATTTTTTTTTATTTAGATTATGTATATATTTCATTTTTTATAAATAAAATGCATTTCATATAATATGGCAAGTTCAACAAACTTTTTTCCAATATATCCCTCTATACTCAAATTGCCATCAAACATGTTTAACATCTCACATATTTGTGAACCAAACAACCATTAAAATTTAATTTACCTTGAGTAATAAGGTGCCGGTTTTCAATGGCCCAAACAAGATTATTAAGGTGATTTAATCTAATATTCTACCACCTGATATATAGTCTCGTCGGTCCAGATAATTTTCTAAAGAAGTTGATGTAATCTCGGTACTTTTGAGCATACCAAAAGCAGAACTTCGTGCAGCATCACCCTTAGATACACATACAATAAAGCTTTTATAGCAATGAAACACTATGTCAGCTTTGTCTTCTGTCGAATACAACAAAGAGGTAAGTATAACTAGACAAGTCGCGTTCAACAACTATTTTGATCCTAGTCTTGTTGACAATTTAATCAACAAGACAAAACTCAAAAAACTAAGAAAAGAACTTTCTTACAGCCTAATTAATAATTCACAGAAAAAATACTTCTCCATCCCTTTTTTTGACTTAGAAACGAACCGTAAGATTTCCAAAACATTTCAACAATTTGTCAGTAATTCTCAACTCTCCTTTAAAAACATAAATCAATTACAAACCTTTTTAAATAACACTAAAGATAAAATATATATCCTCTCAAAAAGTGGTATTTACAAGTTGTCGTGCAACTCTTGCGAGTGCACCTACATAGGTAGGACATGTAGACCATTGAAAGTCCGTATCAACGAACATTTGAACTTTGAACTTTGAACAGAAACAATTCTGCTTTCGGAGAACATTTACGCAATCATAACCACAACTTCAGTCCTCATTCAGATTCAAAAATTTTGCATAACATTTCATCAAAAAACTTCAATAGGCTGGATTTCATGGAGGACATCGAGATCAACAGCGAGCTGCGCACCAACAAACATTGCCTCAACACTCAGGTCAATCTCAACAGATCTTACATTCCTTTACACAGAAGGCTTCTCGACTGAATTAACTTTTGCCCATACACTTGAAGGTTGGGGGAGCCGCTTGATCAAGCGTTTTCCATTTCAAATAATTTCTCCTGTTTTCTACTACAGCAATGTAATTTAATTTAATTTTTATTTTATTTTTATCTTTCATCTGTCTTCCTCTTTCTCTATCTTTCAAGTTGATTTAGCTTAGGCTAATTTCATCCCTTCTTAAGCTAGTCCTCTAGGAGTTGAGTTAACTTAGGTTATTGTCATATCCTTTCTTTTCTGTTCTATCCGTCGAGTTGAGCTAGCCTAGGCTAACCTCATCTCTAAGTTAGTCCTCTATTCCATTTTCCTTCAAACCAACTTGCAAGCCATCACAAACAGTCAACCGATTTTTCAAATATTCAATTGCAATTTAGCCATTCAATGCGTATTATGGCTTTTGTTTGTCTCATCTGGGATAGTAGCAGCTCCTTTTGTATTTTAGGTTAATTTCAGACCACTGCAGGAACTTTATCTAATTTTATCTTTCAACTTAATACTTGTCTTTTTAAAACTTAAAATTTAAAATTACCGCCGTTTTTCGGCATATAAGCGTCATCAGTCTGCTTGTCAAGACTGTCAATAGTGACAGTCGACACATTTAATGTGTCATTCAAAAGCACGGATCTTTGTACCATGCTTTTGCTGTTAATTTCATATATTTTAACTTTTATTTTAATCTAGATTATGTGAACCATTTCTCATAATGTGACGCACAATGTGTGATATTTAATTGTGATCATTGTCAATTTTTGTTGTGTTTGATCCATGGATATATCCTCTGTCTACTGACAAGTAAGTAAAGGAGGTCCACCATTTTCTTTTTCACGTATAAAAATGACACAAAAACCTTCATTCTTAATTAATTACTTTAATTAATCCTCCCCTTTTTGTAATAAAAGAATTGTATTAATCCCAATACATTTAGAACTGAGCGCAACAGTATTCATCTTAAAAAATTTATTTACCAAAAATAACCAATGTCTCAATTCAACAACATTCTTTGACTCACCACTGAGAAGGGGTTCTTTTACTGACTTTCAGGTAACACTGATGATGGCTACGGCCGAATGCGCTCTTCATGATTCCTTTTGGATTAAAATTTGCATGATATGCAATGTGTTTCATTGCTATGTTTCGAACATGCTCTGTAGTAGTCATATAAAGTAATAATCTGAGGTTCGTCGTGATATCTTTCACCTGTGTGGACTTTTTCTTCTTAAAACCATCCCTTGCGAATCTTCTGAAGCGATGGCATCTATTCTGATTTCTCCTGATGTGACCAAGATATTGGAGTTTTCTTGCTTTTACTAGGTATAGTATTTAGTCCTTCATTTTCATTCTATGGAGAATTTCAATGTTTGTGATTCGATTCAACCGCGAGACTTTTAGCATTCCATGATATAACCACATCTCGAATGTCTCAATTTTTTATTTATACCTCTCTTAACAACTATGATTTTGACCTACATTATATAAATGAAGAATACATTGTAGCGTTGCGAATATTACAAAATCCAGTAGTGCGATTTTTCCTTTTACTGCTCGATTGATGTTGTCGATACCCTCGCTATCTTATACTTTCGAGTACAATCCACCAGTATCAAGGACTGTTGTTCCGAGTCGCTGGACGCCCTGACTCCGTTTGGAGCGCCCTCTTAACGGATGTCATAGGTATCCTTTTTCTGGAATTGACAGGTTCCTTGGTCTTCTCTCTTGCACGCTTCAAGCGTGTAAGGAGTAAAAAAACGACCAGTCTACAATATCTACTTCGTTGTTATTTTCGACCATCAGGTCTAATCGCCTGGTTTTGTCGCGAGATTAATTATTGGCAAATATACTACCAGGTGTATTTTCAGGTGTCTGGAACACCGCAGACATGTAGCCGAGATATCTCTGATTTACAGATACTTTCACGGCAGATGTTCCCAGGATTTGGTCCACCTCATCCCGCCCCTGGCAGCTCCTATCAGACAGTCACGACAGACGGCAAGAGCGCACCAGTTTGTCGTATAATTGGAAACACCTAGAACATCGCTTTACAAGAACTCCTTTGTCTGGCGCACTGCATCACTGTGGAACTCACTCCCAGGACATCTGTTTCTCACTAATTACAACTTACAAATATTCAAGAGCCGTGTCAATCAACATGTTCGCACACACACCGGTCGTCGAGCGCCATAGGGTATACCTTTAGTGTGTGTGCCACGGCCATAAAAAAAAATTATCGGCCGTATTTTTCGATAAAGATGTTTGACGAATAGTGTGGTTACCTGTTCTATACGAAAATGTTTGTTGCATGTTAGTGCGTCTATATTGAATAGTAAAATTATTTATAATTTAACAAGGTTCCTTCCATTAGACTGAAAGACTTTCCGTGAGACTGAACATCCCTCTGTGGGACAGAATGTTCTCCCTAGGGACTGAACGTCTGTCAGCGTCTTCTTGTATGCCGACCTAGAGAGTTCCCTGTTCCATTTAGCCAGATAGAGGCCCCCTATCGTGGTAAAGTAGCTTCGTAGGAAACGCCGGTGGATTCCACGTCCGCAAGACACAAATAGCTTCCACCCTTTTTAATTTTATGTTTGAACTTATCGTTAAAAGACTCTATGTCGTTTATTTTCTTATATCGTACATATTACCGTTATTTATCATTTTGTTTAATGAATTCACCGTTAAACGACTGCAGGTCGTCTATTTTCTGGTATCGTACCTATTACCGTTGCTGGCATCTTTTGTTTAATGAACTTTCTATTAGACGAATGAGGGTCGTTTGCTATCTTATATTACTTCTCGATTTTGCTCATTGAATTTACCGTTTTTGTTTATTGAGCTTACCGATAAACAGCTTTAGATTATCTATTATTGTGTATCATATTTACTCCTCTTTCTTATCATATATTTTTGGAGATACTTATTTTATTCATTATCATATCTGATATTATCTCGAGTGGAGAATATATTTTTCTAATGTTAAGATAATCAATTGACTTAATTTTACTGTAATTGCCTGTAAGCCTCCTGGCAGTAAATTGTTTCACATAACTCTAATTTGCAACTTTAATTTTCCGCTTTAATATCGGTATCGAACTGCGAACTGAGCTCATTTCCATGTTTCACTGTTGATACTTACTGGCTAGATATATGTAATATATTTACGTCATAGGTTAAATCATTGAATAAATATATATTTATTAACTACTTATATAATGATATTATCGCTGCCATATGATTAATTTAGATTAGTAGCTACTGCTTATTTTTCATCCTTTATGACTTTTTTTTACACTAAAACGAGACCCTATGGCGCTCGACGAGCGGTGTGTGTGCGAAGATGTTGATTAACACGGCTCTTGAATATTTGTAAGTTGTAATTAGTGGGAAACAGATGTCCTGGGAGTGAGTTCCACAGTGATGCAGTGCGCCAGACAAAGGAGTTCTTGTAAAGCGATGTTCTAGGTGTTTCCAGTTGTACGACGAACTGGTGCGCTCTTGCCGTCTGTCGTGACTATTTGACAGGAGCTGCCAGGGGCGGGATGAGGCGGACCAAATCCTGGGAACATCTGCCGTGAAAGTATCTGTAAAACAGAGATATCTCGGCTACATGTCTGCGGTGTTCCAGACTCTCTAGATTCCGGGTCAACTCCGGGTCGCCGACGAGACGCACAGCTCTCTTCTGCATGGACTCCAGCAGCTTTAGGGTGTGCTTTGGTGCGGCACCCCAGATATGTGAGCAATATTCTAAGCACGGTCTTATTTGCGCTTTGTAGAGCAAGAGCAACTGCTGCGGTGTATAGAGTTTTTTGTTGCGAAATAGCGCACCAAGCTTCTGGGAGGCTGATTTTGCGATGTTAGCAACGTGGTCATGCCAGGACATATTGCTGTTGACCGAGATACCCAGCAGTCCGATTGACGAGGATAAAGGAATGGTCCTGTATTGGCCCTCTTGGTAAACGTGGCTGCTTGGGTCTTTGCTGCATTGAACTGGACCAAATTTCGGTCGCCCCAAGTTTGAACTTTCTCCAGGTCTTGATTAATTGCTGTAATCTGCTCCTATCTGCGGTAATGAGTCTCAGTCGCTGGTAAGGGTTTTTCTGATCTAAAGTGGGAGAAAAGGGTACTGTCATCTGCAAAACTGTAAACATGATTATTTGTTTCGGTCAGCAGGTCATTAATATAGATAAGGACAGAGTTGGTGAAAGTATTGCGCCCTGAGGCACGCCTGCGTTGATGGTGAATGTGTCCGAGATGTGTTGATCGACTGCAACGTGTAGAGATCGGCTGTTAAGGAAACTGGCAAGCCAGCTGCAGAGAGAGGCTGGCAGTCCGAAGGACGGTAGTTTGTTGAGCAGTCCGTCATGCCAAACTCTGTCGAATGCCTTTGAAATATCCAACGCAATCGCTCGAGACTCTTCGTAGTTCTCAATTGCCCTACTCCAGATATGAGTGACATAGGCCAATATATCTTCTGTCGATCTCTCTTTGCGAAAGCCGTATTGATTATCGCTGATTATTTTGTTGTTCTCGAGGTACTTGAGTAGTTGCTGATTGACTACACGTTCCATGACTTTGGAGATTATTGGAAACAAGGAAATTGGACGATAGTTTGAGGGCGTGGTTTTCTTGCCTTTTTTGGAACAGGTTGCACTCGAGCGACTTTCCAAGAAGATGGGTAAATCCCTTTTCCGTAAGACAGAGAAAAAAGCCTGGAAAAAACGGATGTTAGTTCATTGGCGCAGTTCTTTAACACGATGGCAGGTATTCCGTCCGGTCTTGATGCCTTTTGCGTATCTAGATTTTTAAGGATTTTACGAATATATCTGCGATTGGTCAGAACCTCAAGAATTCAAGGTTTAGTTAAGGCTATTTCCCAACAGAAATTAGGCAATCTTAAGGATATAGGCCATAAATTAAAACTTAGAAACTTAATTAACTGTCTTTAGAGTGTTTAAGATTTGAGTAAATAGTTTAATTGATATCCCTATGTTTTTGGTGCGACAGTGTCAAAAGTGCGTTTTATTAGTTCCTTTTATTTTTACATTTCACGATATTCTTATCTAGACTATGTTTCTAAATTTTACTGCCCTGGTTTCAATGTGCAAAAATCATTGTTATGATCCTAGTTAAAAATTGAGTGGCGCCTTCGCCCAACTGTCGATTCTTTGACCCACGCCTTTAAGTAAAATTAAAATCGCTTAGTGAACATGGCATATAGACCGTTTGTAAAGCAACTAACAAATCGGGTTACAACATGGCATGCAAGAAATCGAATTTTTATCTCCATGGTCAGATTATGACTTTAGAATATGGATTCCCTATTGTTGAGTGTTGTTTTGGTGTTTTTAATTCAAGTTTTCATCTCCTGAGAGAGACCGAAGTAAGAATATTTTGCTCGTTTTACTTAATTGTGATTTTTGCTTTTGACCATTAATATGTCACCTCCCCATTCTTTCTCTACTTGCTCTCGGGCTGTTCCACAAATGTGTTAAATACGAGTGAATCCTATGCAAATTAATAGTAAATCTCATACCATTGTCTTTTAATAAATTTTTTCTCAAGACTTCCGTGATCTTCTAATGTCGACTTATTCAAACTCCTTTTGACAGTTCACAAAACAGGTAAGGATGCACATCTGAAAGAGCACTTTGATGCTAAATAGGGCTTCTCGTGTGTCAATCGCATTTCTGAAGCCGAATTGTGTATGTGGTGCTTGTTTCTCACAGAAATTATATTTTGATTCTGACACGTAAGGCTTATTACTCGACAGTCACTGCAAATTTTTGCCCCTGTTTTTTTAGCAGTTATAAACTCGTATTTCAGCCAGCCATAAGGTATCTCACCGAAGCAGTTTATGCTTGACCATTTCCATCTTCCCTATCAAGGAGTGTCAGAAAATTTACTTTTATTTTGCCACGTACTGCCATTTTACCTGCTCTCAGTTATTTTAATGTGATTTATGTTACTTCATTTTGTTCAGTTCTATCATTTGTTTCAAACAGTTCCGGTATGTCTATTAAAATACTGTTTAATATTAATTTTTTCCCATATTTCAGTAATTTTATTCGTATTACTTTCCTTCCACGCCTATCAGTTTGTCTACTTTATTTTTACGTTTCAGCTGGGTATTTCTCTTATTTTAGGGTGAACATTAAAGCTGTCATGTAAGATATCTATTTTAACACATTCCTCTCTCTTGATTCATTTTCTTTTGCTCTCCTCATATCTGTTTTAATATTTTTATCGATGTTTTTATATTATATTGGGTTGTTTTTCACGATTCTCCTACTTTCCATCACGTGGAAGATTTCATCTGTCATCAGTGGTATTTCTTTATTATCATCTACTTTTATTAACAAATCATTTTTAATGGTCTCTGATTGGGTTCATAGATTAGCAATTTCAATTTCAGGGTTAATTCTGCGTAAATCGGTTAGACGTTTTACTACTTGCTACTTTATTGTAAGCTCCTTCAATTTTCTTGAATAATATTTACTGATTGTTTTCTTCCTTATTTTTTTAACTTTACTTTAATGACAATCACAGAGTTTTGATGTACTTATAAGTCACTTATTGATTTATATTTAGTGAGTGTTCTTAGGTGATTTCGACATGTACAACCTTCTTGGAGGCAGCAAGAGCAATGCATTTGTTATTATAAATCACTGTTCTCTGGAAAATCCATTTCCTGTTCATTACTTACTCCCAGTTCATAATATAGGCTTTCTTGATCCAATATTTGAGCGAAGTTTACAACACACTGCCATAAATCTATGTACCATGACACCATACATCGTAAATACAACAAAATGGGCCATTTTGTACAGAATCATTCAACAATACGTCTTTCTTTATAACTAAAATCACATAGCAATGCATTCCAAGGAAAACTTACCTATCACCTTTAGCCATATATCAGATGATAATAATTTTGATTTTTAAAAATATATTTGAGAAATCTGCCTCTGGTTAGAACGAAATTAGAAAAACGGGTCTTATTTTTCCTAATCTAATTTAATCCAGTAAATCGCTGACAAAAAAGACATACTTTAAAATCCGTTAGGGGTGTTACGCCACAAAAACTTGCAAATCGTCGTTTTAAATATATTTTTCGTCAACTTTTCCGAAAATGATGAAACTTGAATTTATATTTCTAGCATGAAACTTTTGTACCGAAATAACTCAATAATGACATAATTTATTTTTACGTGCTATTATCAGTTATGTAGGTACATGTATGTATGCACTATATTAAAATAAATTCACTTAAATATTCGTGGTTTGCGAACGATAAAAATCCATTAAACATTGTGTTCCCACGACTTGCGCTCATTGGCATACCGTATTGTGCGGTTTAACAAATTTAATTGATTTTTATTATACAAATTTACTTTTCAATGAAAGTGTAACAAGACTACGCAAAGATGTTAATTAAAACAATGACTTAGCTTAGCTTTGATTTTGATGATTGAAATATTATTTAATTTTAGCGGAATGTAAAAGAGAACTGAATGACTCCATAATTTATGTTGGAACATGGTCCATCGTTAAGAGAATCCTACCACTTCCCAACTTCCTTATGATAAAAAGCTTCAACAAGATCAGAAATAACCAGCTCGTCTAGAAATGAAAATAGTTTTAGTTAAGGGAAATTGTTTTCTGAAAATAAGAAATATACCTCTGTAAACAATTTCAATAAACGTTTTGCAATTTTTTAATTCCATTGATGCATAGCATAATTATTTGAAACTAAAATACAAAGATAAATTGCTCATCAACTCTTCCGTACCGTAGCGTAGGTTTAAAAACTTGTCAATGTACGATGAATGCAAGAAGGTTTGTCATAGCAGAGAAATACCGCTGAAATGTATTTTCTGGTCGATTGAGTTAATTAGGCTTTGTTCGACTTTGGCTTTTTAAATGTAACTTCTGCTTTTTATTTTTTAACAAGACACAAACAACCGGCGCGATGGCATACTAACTCAAGTTGGAAGAAAGTTTAACGGTCACTACATTAAACTCCGATTAGTCACTGCTAAATTAATCAAGGTTTTGAATATCATACATCTATTGATGTCATACCGATATTGGCATATTCAAGACGTGGCTAATCGAAGCTCAAAATAGTGGCCCTAAGATTATTAAATTCAAGTCAATATTGAGCTAATCCAAATAATTAGTAATTAATTTATAATAACAACATGAAAGTTTACATTTCTACATAGAATCTATGCCAGATATTTATTCCGGTGATATTTTTCCTTCTACTGTATAGGATGCACATCAAGTTTTTGGTCACTTTCCATAATTCCCTTAGTCAATTGTTGAATGTTATTATCGACGCCATCTTTAATTTTTAATATTTTCTTGTCGTTTCTTTAAAATTTTGTTGGAAACTAGTTTGTAGTTCAAAATACCTAGTAGAGTGGCAAACATGTTAAAATCGTCCATTATGAATGTCAAAAAAAAGTAATGTGACCAGTTTTTACAAGCTTTTATTTACCTTCACCTGTGGGTCTGTCTGTCTGCAATCAAATCTTGCAAGCTGAATTAGAACTACTTCTAAATATCCGATTGACTTGAAATTTGGTACACGTTTATAGTTCCGATGACAATACAATATTATAATGTTGTTAAATTTAGCATGTTAAGATCCTTTAAACAAATAGTGCACTATGTAAAAATCGACCTCTTCTATTGGTCGATCCATCTCGTATTACGTCTTCGTGATGTAATTCAGCAATCGATTTCTGTCAAGCGCTCTCGTGGTGTAGAGGTTTAGATAGCTGGGTCTCACCTGGACGGCCCGGGTTCAAACGCCGCTGATTTTTTTTTTATTTTTTAGATTATGTTTCTAAACAGTTTTTTTTTTTGATTTTGGGTGTGTCTTGGGTTAGCACCTGGTTAGTTTCCTTTTCTTGAGCCCCCGTAGCGAGCGAATCGAGCCGAGGGCCATGCGGATCGAGCAATAGGAGAGGCCGATTTTTATATAGTGCACTATTTGTGTAAAGGATCTTATAATGCTTAAGTTTACACCTCCCCCCCCTCCGGGGGTAGGGTAGGGGTTACTACTTAAAGTATGTCCGATTTCGGTTAAAATTTTATACGGAGATTTTTGGGGACAAGGAATATGAATTTTCTATCAGATTTTGAAAATTCAAAATGCCGGATTCAACATGGCCGATACTGGTCTAAATGTTGCAAGTAAATTTTAGCTGACTTCTACATATCCAACTGGCTTCAAATTTGGGCTGCGTTTGTAGTTCAAATGAAAACATAAAACTATGGTGTTGCCATTGTTTATTCTTATGAAGACAGTGGTGTTGCTTACACTTTTCACCTCCCTCTAACGCTTAGTGCTGAAGGCACTAAGCTTTAAAAGAGAATGTCCGATTTAGTTTAAAATTGGTATTAGGGGTTTTTAGGGACAAGGAATATAAATTTTTTATCAGATATTGAAAATCCAAATGGCGGATTCAAAATGGCTTTTATTATATAGGTACTACGAATCTAAGTTTTATAAATAAATATATAATATTTACTAAATTTGTGATTTTGCTATACCATAATACCTAGTAAAAAGTAAAAAATAAATAAAAGTTAAAAAAAATTAGAAAAAGGCTATTATTTAAATGCACTAAAAAGAAGAAAATAAAAATTTTAAGTAAAACAAACTCATTATTTTGTTGCATTCAACATTTTTATATGATATAAAAGCTTGTCGCGAGAAATTTAAACAGGAAAATCTCGCGACAAGCTTTTATATCATATAAAAATGTTTAATGTAACAAAATAATGGGTTTGATTTACTTCAAATTTTTATTTACTTATTTTTAGTGCATTTAAATAAAAGCTTGTTTTTATTTTTTTTTTTACTTTTATTTATTTAAAGATAATTCCAGTGAAGACTCATGAGATACTTCTTATTGGATGGCCACCAGTAGCAGCAAGAATATTTTGAGCATAGTACAAACATTGCAAAGTGCTGGGCATTACACTACTGACTTTGGTGATATGGTACAATATAATCGAAAATGATATTGAACATGCATTATGAAAAATGAAGGCCCGATCGGAAACATAAAGAGAATAACAACATAGTAAGTTAATGGTACTAGTGTGTTATGTTGAAAATAAGTCACGAGAGAAAAAGTTATACCACGAGGCCGTAAGCCCGCGTGGTATAATTTCTCAAGTGACTTCTAAAACATAACACACGAGTGGCATACAAAGTTTTATCTAAAACCATTAATTTGTGGTAGTTTAAGTGTGTATTATTTTTTGTCTAATGTATTTCAGTGTGGAACCTGCTTTAATGCAATGAAGTGTCAGGCTATGACGGACTTTTGACATGCTAGTTTGGCGGGTTGTTTTACCTGTTTTAGGTTGCTTGGGGACTTTAAACAAATTTTGGCATTTATTGTCAGATTATATTATTCCCAAAAGCATTTTTTATCAATTTGAGAAAATGGATGAAATTTATGAAAATTATATGCCTAAAAACATTATTACCGAAGCGGAAGAAGCAGCAATGCAAATACTACCAGAAAAATCTAGAAATTCTTATGACAAGGTATACAAAGTTCTTGAGAAATGGATAGATTGAAGAAAGATAAAAGGTATTAACGAAAACCTTTTGCTGGCCTATTTTTTGCATCTACAGAAAAAATTAGCGCCATCGTCTCTGTGGACTAAATATTCCATGCTTCGCTCGACACTTCATCTCTACAAGAAAATAGACATTTTAAAGTTTGGCAAACTAATTAGTTTTTTAAAAAGCAAATCTCAAGGATACCAACCCAAGAAGTCCAAAACATTGGAGAGAAATGAAATAGAACAGTTTTTAAGTGAGACTCCTGATAGTGAATTTCTACTAATGAAAGTAGCTTTGATTATGGGTATTGCCGGCTTGTAGATGCGATGAGCTAACACATTTAAAAATTTAAAATATTCAAGACAAACGTAATTATATTTTCGTTGTTTTGTCCGATACAAAAACTAAAAAATCAAAAAGTTTTACTATTCTTGAAGAAAGACTTCCAGTAAACCCAGTTGATTTGTGCAAAAAATACATTTCATTAAGGCCAAGAAATGCCGGTCACAGCCGCTTTTTTGTCTTTTATAAAAATGGCAAATGTACAAGTCAGTGTGTGGTTATGTCAAAAACACCCTCCAAAATTGCTGCTTACTAAAACCGTGAAAATCAAGAACTGTACACCGGACATTGTTTGTGAAGACCTTTCGCTACCCTGCTGGTTAATGCCGGGGCCAGCCTGACAACACTTAAGCGCCATGGAGGATGGAAATCCTTATCGGTAGCGGAGGGCTACATCGAAGAATCGATTCAAAACAAAATTAAAATTGCGGAGAAAATTCAAGGGATCAGCAAAATATCAAACAACGGCCAGGTGGAACAAATACCCTCAACTTCTAATGGAGACATGGAAAATATGACAATATCCAGTTCATCCAAAACAATGACGGTTTCATTTAATATTAATGTTAATTTAAATACCTGTAATGTTATTGAAAATAAATAGTAAGTACTTAAAAAAAGAGCGTGAGTTATAAACTAAAACCCACTAGTGAGTTATTTGATAGTTTAGGTGTCTAAAATGACATGTGTTGGATAAAGATTATTTATTTTATATAAAGTAAGGAAAGCCCCAAAGGCTGATGGAATCCTGGCTATTGTACTAAAGACCAAGGCTTTGTAATAGCAGATTTTGTAGTGCTGGCATATTCTCCGAGCCCGGGGAAAGAAAGAACGCCCATCGCGGTTCCCATAACTGGAACGTCTAGTAAAGAATGTGTCATGAGCATTAGATCTATCACACTTCTCCCGATGATCCAGGTAACGCTGGTCTACTGTGTCTGGAAATAGTTCTTGAAGTATAAGGACATGTAAGAATTTCACCATAGACAATAATATGGGTTCGTCAGTAAAAGGAGGACTAAGGATACAAACAGAGAACTGATGGGGAACATTGATAACAAACTGAAATGCAAGGCGTGTATTTTTCTAGATGTTACAATAGTATTGATCAACTTGCAGTCGCCATAAATCCTAGGAACTCTCAAGGATTGGCAATTGAACAAAAACTCGACGTGACTTAGCTACAAAAAAAAGAGACAGATAACATTCATAAGTTAGGATAAAGCGTGGACAGAAGGTAGCTAGAGAGGAGATGACTTAAGGGATCAATGTTAGTACCAAAACTGTGTAACTTGATAGTCGATCTGATTCCAGGACGTGGCGAACTATCAAATTGCCCCTTTCGCCGACGATCTACATAAAGGCATATATGACCAGAGCACTCATGGGGAGTTCGCCACAATCTGAAGATAGTGCACCATAAGCCTACATATTAGTGTTTGGAAATAAGCTGGATATCCAGGTCTCAGCACTATAAGGATCTGGAGATGAGACTTACATCCCAATGATAATTTAACTTCCCTTAATAAGACAAAGCTTATTCTTAAGTGGCTTAACGACTTAGGTAAAAAGACTCGAGTTTTGAACCACCGAAGAAAGTACTAGGGACAATCTTTAAAAAAGCAGTCATGCCGCTCCTTCATTATAATGGCCAAGCTTTTGTGCACAATCTTTAACATACAAGAAAAAGTTCGAATCAGTGTGTGGACTGATTTCTAGAACAGTCACTGGGATATATGTAATGACTCTTTGTCTGGCTTCGGCCGACTTAGTTTAAATCTTGTCTATACAGGAATTTGTGTACAAGAGGATTAATTACAAGAAGTGTATGAATGTCTATGGCGCGATATTGAATTGCCAATAGAACCAGGACTAGAGAAGAGAGAGATCAAGAATCATATAAGGAGAAGGACAGTCCTTGTGTGCGAACAAGAATTGGGTGCGGCCAGTAAGGAAATGTGGACACTTGAACTCATACCGAACATTGAGGATGAAATAAATATAAATATTCAAATGAACAGAAAAACATTACAGTTGCCGATTCAGTATGGACAGTTCGTGACTCATTGCAAGAGAATTGACAAAATTGTCAGGTACAGAACTAGGTCTGCCCTAAGGAAGTTGAAGAACCGAGGCAGAATTTACTAATACATTTCATTTTAAGACGTAAAAGACCAACGCTCAATATTTTGGGAGAACTGCACCGTGTCGGCTGAGAGACTGGTAAACGCTGACATACGACTTGGTAAAATAGAGGCTTGACCTGCATTCAGAATTATTTTGCTATCAATAGTAATTAAGTTATGTTAATAAATTATTGGATATATAATGACATCTAAGGCTATTATGAGCACTCTGGATTTGCTACACTCTATTGGGGCCCAATACAGTGTAGCAAATCCAAAGTACTCATATCAGCCTTAGATGACTTAATTTTTAACAATGTGATTAACGATTTGAGGAAGAAATAGGAGGGGACCACTCCTCTAATCGCTGCATCATTTTGATCTAGTTGTGCGCGGTCGCTTTTTAGCAAGTATCGAAAGATATTTTAATTAAATAAAGAAAACACAGTAGTATGAGAGGAGGCAAAATACATTTGGCTCTTTCATGGTTCTGAGCAACATCGGGCCACCTTCAGAGACTGGCGCTGGCGGTGGAAGATATAGCGGACCCATTGTTATTTTTCTTCTTTAGACAGGCAAAAGACATTTTGCTTTTAGTGGTGGTAAAACTGCACTATGCGAATACAGTGAAAACAACAAATACATTTTTTGAGGAGACTATGAATACATTCTTTTTCTCCAACAAGGAATATGATTTAAGAGTTAACGCATTGTACAAGATGTTCAATACTATTGTAAACTAAATACAAAATAGATTTGAAGGAATGAACATGGTGAAAGCGTTATTGATTTTTTTTTAATACGAGGAAGATTTGTTTAAATCAGATGACACCTTGCAGTAAACCTGCATTTGAGATTTATTTGAAGGTAATTATTTTTTTTTTCATATTTTGTTTTAGTATCTCTAAAACACGAAGTTTAATTTATTTTAATTATAAATTACACGTATATGTACATACCTTTTTGTTGCTTGGCAACATGCAATAACTGTACAAGAATAGAAAATAACTGTCCGGGAATATAGCATTCCCGCCCTAGGCCGGGAATGTAACATTTCTGTCATATTCAAACGCCTTGTTTATCAGATCTGATGTCTATCAAAAGTAACATTTATCTGTAGTTTCCGTAGCTACGTAATAAACTTCAAGCTCGCTCGATTCAAAACTTGATATTATGTTGAGTTTAAATTTAAAACACCGTTTTTATTTAGAGTAATATTTGGCTCTAGTTATATAAGTACGTATTCTAATTAATCTCGATCAGATAAAAAATAGTATGTGCAACTCGTAGGAAAAGCACATTCCTGGACTCCTGTGTTGCTGGCCTCGTCCAGCAACTACCACAGTCGTCCAGGAATGTTTTGCTTTTCCTCCTAGTTACACAATATACTATTTTGTTACTGTGACAATGATGGAAATGCCAATCAGTGGTAGCTAAAGATAATTAAAATTTATTTGAGATGCAACATCGGTAAAAATTTTCTCTATTCTTGAAGCAGTGAGTGCTGCTTTAATACATGCTAATGAATTAAAAAGAAATTAAGCCAATCCAACAAAAAAAAAACATTTTCTTTACTAATAATGATTATTTTTTGATATTCTTTACAATACACCGACCTGTTTTTTTTTGTGATTTCAAAACTAAGTAATAGTTTTAAAATATCGAATTTTTCAGAATTAATACTATTCCTGTTACTGTGACACTGATAAAAATACCATTTATTACGCTAAAAATAATTAGAAATTATTTGAGGGGCAACATCGGTAAAACGTTTGTTTAGTCTTGAAGCAAACAAAGCTGCTCGAATGAATGCTATTGAATTAAAAAAAATCTGAAGCCTATCCAACAAAAAAAATATTTTCTTTACAAATAATGTTTTTTTTATTATTCTTTACAACACACCTACCTATCTATGTTTTTGTTTTATATTTTTAACATTAAATAATAATTTTAAAACATCCAGTTTTTCAGAATTAATACTATATATTTCTGTTACTGCGACACTGACAGAAATGTCATTTATTAAGCTAAACATAATTAAAAATTATTTGAGAGGCAACATCGGTAAAAAGTTTGTCTAGTCCTGAAGCAGAAAGTGCACTTGAAGAAAATGCTGCTCGAATGAATGCTAATGAATTAAACAAAAAATATATTTTCTTTAGTAATAATGATTATTTATTGTTATTCTTTACAATACATCAGCATATATATGTTTTTGTTTTATATTTAACTATTTACTTTGTTCCTAAACAATTTTATTAAACCTTAATAAAAAAAAACATTTGTATAGGAAATAGTTGGTATAGAAACAACTTTCTTGCGGGAACGAGGGTCAAAAGTTGTAACTACGCCTATGCCAATGAGTACTTTTTAGCCCCATATCAGGGGCGTAGTCACGGTGGGGCAGGGTGCACTTGCTCACTCCCCCTCACTACCCCCTCTGGCTCAATGGAAAAATAAAAAAATAAAAATATTCTAAAATTAAAATAAGAAAATTTATATTGAACTACCACGGGACGGCTACGTCATATGCGTAGTTAGTGTTACAGAAGCCCAGCTAAATCACGCCACCTGATTGACTAGATAAGCACACTAGGGCGAAGACGGACCGGACAACTGACCTTGATAAAAATAGCTCCTCTGTAATTCCCCGAAAAACGAAATCTGAGCCAGCGGCGCCAGCGCCAATAAGAATCTCACTTAAGGCCAGCCAGCACGTATGAAAAGCATAGAATCATGACTCGAAGGTCGTGTCGTATCGACTTGAAACTTGAAATACGGTTTGTGTATTTAGGAAGCCTCCGCTTTGCAGAACCCCAGACCCCAACTACTTAACGCCGTCTGAATGGCTAACACCAACCCTACCCGACAATGCTATTTACGTGTCTTCACTTCACGCATTTGCATTCATGCATTGCCCTCCGCTCGTTGCGGGGCGCAACCAACAAAAACTACCCCAAACTAATACAAGACATGCCAAAAAAAATTAAATATCGGGCGTCGACTAACACGCGAGCCTTACCATCTGATCCAGGCTATCACATTTCTGCTTTTCTCGAATAGTCTTATACAAAGGCGTGAGGCGAAAAAACGTAAACAACATTAACGGGCGAGGTTGTTGTCAGTCGAGCAGGCGGCGTTATGTAGCTGTGGTTCTGTAATGCGGAGCTTCCTAAATACACAAACCGTATTTTAACTGATTACCGAGTCATGATTCCATGCTTTTGATACGTGCGGGCTGGCCTTGAGTGAGATTCTTATTGGCGCTGGCGCCGCTGGCTGGGATTTTGTTTTTCAGAGAATTACAGAGGAGCGATTTTTAGCAATGTCAGTTGTCCGGTCCCTTTTCACCCTATGTCCGTTACCGTCACAAATTTTTCAGGTGCGCACAATTGGTCACAAGAGGCCCCACGACCTTTTTGTTTTTTTAACGATTTTAACGACTTTTGGGTGAAAAATAAGCGTGGCAACCCAAAGTGCCTCCCTCCGCTTACACATTTCTAGGAGGACGAAACACTTTTCCAACTCTTCACCTGATAACTCTATCTTGCCCCTCCCTGGATCAAATTCTGGCTACGCCCATGACCCATATCATAAATCCATTACAATTATTAATAAATCCTATCCTACAATAATAACACTTTGGTTTGCCATTATACATTTACATTATATTTATAGTTATTTCATCTCTTGTAAAACAGCAACATCTGACAAACAAAAAATTTAAATGGCGTTAGGACTAAAAAGATAATGATATTACCTTATATGCAACAAGCACGCTGCGCTGATAGTTTGCTACATATCGAACGAACCAGACTATTATAAGTTCCTTTACTGTGCTTTAATTAAGTCATCGATGTTCTATTAGTTTTGAACAGTTTATCATTATTACTCTCTTATGATTTATGAATGGCTCATAATATAACCACAATATCATCGAATATGTTCCAAATAATAATTAATGATTTTTATATTAAACATGCATTTTTACTGTATGACTTAATTACAATTATTACGTAACTAATACGTATTAATAATATATTAGCATGATCCATAAATATTTAAATATTGATTGAAAATAATTGTTTCTCAACTATCCCCTTCATAACACTAATTTTGCAAAAATATATTTATAAAAATATTTAAATATATGTACAAGATGGTTCGATTTCGAGTCTTTGTATGGAGAGCTCAAAAACCGTTAAGAAATACAGTGTCCGTGAAATTAGGCAAAAATTGCGCATTTAGGTGCCTAACAATATGCCGTTTAGAAAGTTTCAAAATTTCTAGTATTTGCGGAGATATCCGGAAAAAAACCGAAATATTGAAAAATCGTTTTATTGTTCCTAATATTATTTAAATTGAATTGCACTATTGCATTAACTGCCACTTTTTAAGATTGGAGTCAAACGTTTCGTCTTCAAGAGGTCATCATGAACTTTCTTTTTTCAGATGATATTAGCGTTATTAATATGAATACGTCTTTTTCTTATTGTTATCTTTATTTTAATTTTAAATTAATAATTTTGCTATGGGCCAAAAATAAACAAACCTGTTTATTTAATTTTACCATTTTTTAATTTTATTAAAAATAAAAGTTCCAATTTTTCACTTAACAACGAAAACAAAATAATATATTTGTTTAGAATATAGAAACTTCAAAAGTAACATTCAAAATTACGCCAAAGCAAAACAAGTCATTTAAAAAAATGATAAAATTAAA
>MU182887.1:156469-178873 GCA_016904865.1 Pissodes strobi | reverse complement strand
GATATGTATGTATTTATGTATGTATATACGACGTTCAGATTCACCTTGGATATCGCTGTCGGCTTGGTTATGTATTCCATATATTCATATATTCATCCTTCCATACTATTTAATTTCATATTAATTTATTATAATATATCAAAAGGTTTTACGTGCAAATATTGGAAAACTGTTAACGCAAAACACAATTGGCTTTCATTTTTTCTAGTAATTTTCCTAAGTTAATAGCCGTAAACTGTTTATGCACTGATATACAGGCCATGACGGCTAATTACAAGCCGAGTTTGCCTTTTTTAAATTAATTACTCACCGTAAGTTAATATCCAAGTCATACGCATTTCTTTAAAGGACGAAAAATATATAATACCTATCAGTAGAATAAAATAAGCCATTAGAAAACAATTACTAATACTATTATTGTTTGATAAGCTATATCGATTACTTAGCCTATAATTATATGCAGTTAATTCGTATAACGAACACCAATTGCGAATTTCCATTTTCTGAAACTGACATAAAAAAAAATATTTTTTCCCAATTTTCTTTATATCAGTGCTTTGACGTTGAATTGAAATCATTTTGCAACTTGGAAATAGTGGTCTACAGCAATTTTATTGCGATTTGGAGTTATTGTAGTTTGAGGTTTGACAATTCTGTCTGTAAAGACGCCATTAACCTATATAGAAACGGTTTACACTTTTCAATAATTTGTTGCACTTTTTTATTATTATTTCCAACTTTCGGCTGAGCTAGAAGACAACAACATGCCAATATTTCGAAAATGATTCATTTTATGTTTAGGATAGGTTACCTTCGAAAAACGTCTAAAAATTTACGTACATCCGAAAATTCTAAAACTATTTTAAGATATCTCAAATTCATTTAAAAAATTAATATCGTCATATACGCACTTTTTTTGAACCACCTCATGTAATACAAAACGGTATGTAATTAATTGAAATAATATCGATATTGCCGCGTTTCATATTTTAAATATTAAACCATATAAACTAGTACTCACATTTAATTAATATCCTATAATAAGCTTACTTAATTTTGATCTTTATATTGAATCCACTTTATAATCTTACAAAAATTATATTCATTAGGGGAGTTAGAGGTTTTCTTATTTTAAGTTGTTACTTGCTTTTCGTACTCTAAAGGCTCTAGCAACACCCTCAGCAATGAATAAGCCCGCCTTATTTTTACTGTTTGTAAAATTATAAACAGAACCACTTTAATCCCGCGTGTATTTGAAAATTTAAGACATTCATCAAACATATACCTAAAATTTTATGAATCAAAAATCCAAGTTTTCCTTTCGATAAACTTGAGTTAAGTCTTCTTTATATGATACGCGTTCGTCAATATCGGGTGTTTTTAATTAATAAACTTTTACCGCAGTATCTAGAAATTAATCTCCAATATATAAGCATATACACGTAATAGATTTATCATCAAAATTCAATTTCAATTAAAAACATTTTTACTACAAAACAACTAACGTAGGGATATGATTTTATTTGAATAATAATATGTGTACTTGCATAAAATATGTTAAATCTTGGTGTCAAAAAGAATGTAGTAACCAATAAAATTTTAGATTACGAAAAAAGAATCTTATGCGGATATCAAATTTCATCCGCACGGACATCTAAAATTAGCTTTTATATGTCAGGATGAAACACTATTTAAAAATTCGCAATAGCGCTGAGGGTTTTGATACTTCTAAAAATAATATTTTCTAATTTTACACCGCAGGATAATTATGTAATGCAATATTTTAGTAGTTTCAACGCAATCCGGAGCTATTCGTTTTCGTCTACATTGCGCCTTTTAACTATAAACAAGTTTGCTCGATTTTTGCGCTCGCCTATTTTTAAATATTTTTCGCTCGATTCACGAACTAATTTAAAACAAATTTTTGTTAATCTGATTATATTGGTATGTCTCAAATAGATTCGTCACCGCTGATCTATTTTTAAAAATAAGTTGGCAAAAATGTGAGTACTTACTTTCTGGATAACCAGAGGGGTGCCAAAATCTTTCCCACCTTGAAGTCGAAAACCCCAATTCGGTGAATCACCTTTCGTTAGCCGCACTGTTGTGAGGGTAGCCATTGTTGCACTAATTTGTTAATATCGCACACTTTTGCACAAACTTTACGATTTTATTTACAAGGCAGAGTAAAATGATGTTATTCAATTTTAAAAGTGAGTCGGCGCTTCGCTGTAAAGCGTCTCTTAACGAATCAACTGCCCGAAGCCAACCCGAGTGGGGAGCCGTACTGCGTGTATTAATAGAGTATCGAATAAATAAATTTGGTATTTCGGAATATGTCTTGTTTATTTGCAAATTTTGCGGCTAAGGTTCCGATATGTGGGTCGGATTATTCGCAGATGAGGACTCGGAATACCTGAAATAATTTTAATCAATGATTCATTATTAAATATTTGAAATGGCGAAGGAAATTAAAATACGCCTCAATTAAGTCATTAGCTTGCACCTGCATCTTTTTATTGCCAAAATGCATTACAGACAACTTATAGGTACCGTCCAACAAGCACATTACTCATCGTAGCCATTAGCGTCGTTTATAGACAGGGTCTAGGGCACGATGGATATGACATCGTAAAAAATAATAATCCGTACAGAGCTAGAAGCCTAAGAAAAATCTAAATTATTATTAAAAAACATAAGAATTATACTCAAATAATTGGTTAATCCTTAAAACTACATAGCTAATGGAAGAGAAGTTGCGGAACAATGAGCATAGATTGTGAATAACCGTTTACTTTTAGTTTTTCAGCTGGCAGACGACCAAGTGTTGTTGGTGATGACAGGAATTCTTTGAACTTGGATTTGTGTCTGAAAGATGTTTCTTATTAATACAATAAGTAGACACGACAGGTTAGCCTGACAGACCTGAATTTTGGATTTTCAATTGCAATTACCCTTTCGAAATTATAATCAAGAACGGTGATCAACTTTAGATTTTAAATTCATGCAGGATATATGCAAAAAAAATAAATGAAGATGCAATGAATATGCAGTAATCAAACAACTAAATCGTGTATTGAATAAAAATAAACTAAGTTGTATATGCTTCAATAAATCACAAATACAATGTTCCTATATCAATTTATATCAAACTCATATTAATATTAATTTGAAAAATTATAAAACGCACTAGTTATTACGTGTGCTTCAAGATTTTGAACTGTTGAACTAAAAAATTGTGACGGCTATCACTAAGGTGATGTTTGTGCAAAGAAAACGATCTCTCTACATCTACTGAAGTTATAGGGCATAATTTTAATTTTGGAACTAAGGCAGGATCAATAGCTAAATTATTTGCAGTTTTCCCTGACACTATGTTTATGATCTGCCCTAAAACCTGTGTTGTTACTATTAAGCTTTCTAATGTTGCCACTACAGTTTTTCGCACTTCACCTATTTGTTTGCAACTTTATACACATTTATCTATTACATTCATCCACTCTGATAGATTTGTATACCTACAATTATTTTAGTCGCAAAATAATGTCTGCTAGAAAAACATAGGTACAGGGTGTCCGGTTATAAATGTAACCCCCTTTAACTGTTTTATTTGCCCTCGTATAAAAAAATGTTAAAAACAAAAGTTGTAGGGATTTTCATACAGTTTTCTGCGGTGTTACTAGAATAACAATTTATCATCGAAATTCTACTGTACAGATTGAATTAATGCTTTTTTTAACGGGACACTCTGTGTATTCTTATGTATATCGATAGAGCTCTTTAAGGCGAGTTCAGTAATATAAGGTTTGTTGGGTCTAGCTATAATAGTTACCACGTAAATTGCAAGAATGTCGGGTATCTGATTATTACTGAACCCCTCTCCTAAATTATTTATTTGGAGAGCTAGAAAAAAATTCTTCCTTCAGAAGCTTTTCTGATGTTCAATTGTTTTTATAGCAACACCGCAGAGAAGTTTCTGAAGGAACCTACCACTTTTGTATACAATATTTTTTTCTAGCTCACCAAATAAAGAATTTAGGAGAGGGGTTCAGTAATAATCAGATACCCGACACACTTGCAATTTACGTGGTAACTATTATAGCTAGACCCAACAAACCTTATATTACTGAACTCGTCTTAAAGAGGTCTACCGATATCCGGAAGAATATATAGGGTGTCCCATTTAAAAAAACATTAATTTAATCTGCACAGTAGAATTTCGATGTTCAATTGTTTTTCTAGAAACACCGCAGAAAACTGTATGAAGATCCTTACAACTTTTGTACTGAACATTTTTTTATACGAGGGCAAATAAAAAAGTTAAAGGGGGGTTACATTTATAACCGGACACCCTGTACACTTAACACACATGTAATAATTGTACATTTTAAAATATTTCTTTACACATTTGGATGCCCTGTGAATTATCAGAAATTTGTGAAATTATGTCTTTCAATTTTTGGAAATTATCTACATTAAACATTGCCACACAAATGCAGGTAATCCATCTGGTTACGACAGGCTCAGGGGGTAATGGTACTCCGGGAAAATTCGCCTTATAAAAATGCACTCTTAATGAGGCCTCCATGAACATTTTTTACAGATTTGCTATTAGGTCATTGACCAACGGGAAGGAACATTGCCTCCTGCAAGTAGGCCTACTGGCTAATATTAAAATGGCTATGACGTCATCAAATGTAGTCAATTACTTTTGCCATAAGACTAGCATTGAAGAGTCCAGTAAAAGTATTGATAATTAACGCGCGTATAACTTTGATTGTCACGATGGACGACTCAATTTCAATCCCCCACTCGCCGTCTTCAATGTATTGTGTATCCAGTGTTGTCAGATTGGGCGCAATTTGGGCTACTTCTCACTGTAGTTGGCGACAAATTATATTTCAAGGAAACGGTTACGATTTAAAAAAAATAATACTGCAACTCGGAAAATATTTGTCTTGGAATACTGGTTTACCCTTTCAAACCGGTTGCCCGATTGGGTCCAAAAATGCCTATTTTTAAGTTCTCAGGTGACAAACAATTGCCACTCTGGCATACCTTGTTTTCATTTAGTAAATTTTAGTGATGCGTAACTTTAAATACCGGACAGTATCGAATATTAAACCACATATATCCAATACTTTTTATATGAATATTGACTTGGATACGCTTATTGTTTTATTGAATATTGCATTACAATAAAACACTTACATTATATCATCAAATATTTGAAAAATATGGCACAAATAACAATGTAAACTTTCAAGCGCGGCTTACTAGCACAACCACAAAGATATTAAAACACGAGATGACCTACAAGCCCTAAAGTAAATAGAATGAAAATATTTAAAAAAATACTATTATTTTTACCCTAACATACATTAGATGCTAGCTTTTGCCCGCTGCTTCGCCCGCGTTGAAACCCTAAAAAAAAGACTAAGAATTAAGAAAATAAACACATGTAGGCACCTAACCTCAAAAATAGAATCTTATTAACAATTGCTTAAAGGTGACAGAAAAATGGAAATAAATAAAGAGAAAATAAGATTAAAACTAACAGTAAAAAAATTTTTTTTATGTGTAAACATCTTACGCGGCGGTGTGAGGGTAAATCTCGGCAAATGGGACGGTAATGTGAGGACGGAAATGTGGGGACGAAAATGTGGGGACGGAATGTGTAAACCGATGTCACATTGTAATTCGCGCGTTTGAGGAGCAAGCTAATCCAGGATGGCCGCGATTGCATCGACTCAAATGGCGCTTCTAAAAAGCTAGCCGCTAGGGCGATATTAGATTTTCATTATATTATATATCCAGTATATTTGGATCCATAGCACAGCTTATTTTTAATAGACAGTTGAAATTAAAATGAATTTTTGCTTTAAAATCCACGGCAAATTTGTCCAAAGCCACTGCTATTATCCTAAAAAAGTGCGAAAATTTCGAATTTTTATACAATTTTGCCATTTAAAATCGTTTTTAAACGGATTTTAGACGATAAAAAAACATATTTTAAATTAAGCTGTCAAAAGTATTATTCAGATGCCTAGTCGTTTAAAGCAATATTGAGTCATGGCCCTCTTTTAAAATTTGGTTATTGACTTTCCCAAATCAGAGGATGACTAGCTGGTAGTGAATAAGCTGTATGCATAGGTTGATGTTATTCCTGGTGGCACTAGATTTTCGTGTCTAATTATGCAATGAATTAACCCACTCCGATTGAAGCTGCCATTAAGTATTATTAAAGAATCCTAAATAATATTATAAATGCGGGTTAGTTTTTGCTCGTTGTCCCCTGTAGCGATCGAAGTGAGCGGAGGGCTATGCATGAAGTGTAATATTAGATCATTGGTCAGGGGCGGTTCTAATTTCCAAATCCAGCAAACTAAAATGAAAGAAAAAAGTCATGACCTTATAAGGTTCGAATATCGCTTAGACTTTGAACACACGTGTGAACTAAAGCCTAAGCTTGGCATGGAAACTCTTTGGGAGATGGGAAGGTAAAGCGAGTTACAACTCGAAAAGTGTTTTTGTCGTAAATTTGGGGGCAATTGCGTAACCTCACACGTGAACTTCATGCGATTCCGGATTTTTCTGGGGAAAAAAACATTGAACAACGCACGTCAGGACTCAGGCGGTATCTGTGAGGGGAATGTGTTTTGCAGGCTGTCTGTAACAGTGAGTGTAAGATGTGTTATTACTAGCGCCAGAATATAGGCAATCAATTCCAAATAAGTGGTTGCCTATATTCAGGCGTCACGCGGCCTAAGGTGACAGTAGATTTTCAAGTCGATGATGTCGATATAGGATATATGTTTACACATCAGTGTCTCGCGTACTAGCAGCTCAATTCTTTTATTTCAATTGCTTTCTGTTGGTTTTGCTCTCATTTATTAAGTTTATTATTTTTAAAAGTACATCCGAAACAGCTGATGCTATACTCAATTGAATAATGTACTGATCGCCAGTATTTACTTATTGGAAAGCCAGATGGCGTTGAATTCTATTCAATTTTTTTAAAATCTTCGTCGGACGATCATATTATATGCCAGCATCTTTTGCCCTTTAGAAATATATATATTTTTTTATTAAAAGTGTTTTATGTCATTGACTGTACTCTTGAAAAAATGTGTACAAAATTTCATGATATCTTACTTTTTAATGATCTTTGAGAGTTATTTAAGTAGATCAATGCGAGCGAAGCCGCGGGTAAAAACTGTCCTATGTCCTTTACATTAGCATCTAGGCGGACCATTGAACTTTGGAGCTTCGGCCCGTAATGTTGCGCATGAGCATTATATCTTAGATTGAATATCTTACTGCTGCTCCTCGATTGGATTTAAGTACAAATACTACCTGTAGAAAAATCCCAATGCATCTAAGAAGTCGACTATATAACCAACATGGACCATCACGAAAAAATCGCTAAAAACACCAGAATAACACAGCGTGCGATGGAAAGACAAATGCTTGGACTGTCACTACTGGATAGAAGGCGAAATGAACGCATCAGACGTGTAACCCAGGTTAAAGATGTTGGTGAGAAAATGGCTGAGCTTAAATGGAGTTTTGCGGGTCATGTGGCCAGAATACAGGAGGGACGATGGACAAAAAACTTGCTACAGTGAGATCCTACCAGGGCAAACGAACCAGGGGACGCCCGCCAATGCGCTGCACAGACGATATCAAGGCAGGTTTGGCATGGATGAGGGAAGCACAGAACCGAAATAGATGGACATATGAAGGAGGCCTACGTCCAAAAATGGAATACATAAGACTCAGAAAAAAAAAACTACTTGTAAATAATTGTTTATGTCAATTGTTGTTGGAAAAGATGTAGGATTGGATTGCCGTTCTGCTTTTTTTTATTTTTTCTTTTTTTTTCCTGATTTTGGGTATGCCTTGGGTTAGTTTTGGTTAGTAGTTTAATGATAAAACATTTGATTTAAGAGCCGTATTATAGTGCATATCAAAATCAAAATCAAATTGGTTTATTTCCATAGACAAATGTTAAAATGCATCGGAACTGTCAATTAAAATGGACCGCAATAATACTACTTAAAAAACATATAGAATAAACTAAAACCTAGTTAAGGTTACAATTAAAAAACTCAGTCAAATTATAAAATGGTTAGTCAGCTAGCAGAATCTTAAGAGCCCTTCTAAAAACTGGAAGTGTTGTAGCACCCCTAACACCTTCTGGCAGGTGATTGAAAATTTTTAGTGAGGTAATTACAGGACCATCCCGCACCTGAGACAATCGAGCCAAAGGAATACACAATTTATCCGCGATACGAGTTCTGTAGTAATTAATGTCGCCAAATTTTGAATAGTTACTACAATTCTTAAATATTTGACATGCACACTGGAGAATATAAATATTTATGACAGTTGGAATTTTCTCATTCTTAAAGGATTCACGACATGATTCCCTGAAAGAAAATCTAAACATAGCGCGAATAATGCGCTTCTGACTTAACAAAACCCTTTGTATAGTGCAAGAGTTGCCCCAGGCGGCCAAGCCGTAGGCCAGAGTAGAATGTACCGCTGCATAGTAAAAGGATTTAAGGGTAAAAGCATCCACAAGATCTATACGCATGCGCAACACGCCAAGTTCCACAGTTTATTGTTCCGTCTAGATGCAAGTTGTCCTTTACTATATTCTTGAAAATATCAGAATCTATAAAAAATGTCATGATGATCGGTTGAGTAGTTTACGCATGGAAAATAGGATTAAAACTAACCGTACACATCAACGCGAGCGAAGCCGCAGGTAAAAGCTGAATGTGTCCAATATCCTTTACTATACTCTTGAAAATATCTCTACAAAAATTTCATGATATCTTACTTTTTAATTAACTTTAACAGTTATTTAAGTACATGAACGCGAGCGAAGCCGCGGGTAAACACTGTGCTATGTACTTTACTATAATCTTGAAAATATCTCCAAACAAATTCATTAAGATCAGTTGAGTAGCTTACGAGTGGAAAACAAGATTAAAATTTACCGTAGATGTCAACGCGAGCGAAGCGGCGGGTAAAACTGAGATTGTCCTATGTCCTTTACTATATTCTTGAAAATATCTGTACAAAATTTTATGATCTTACTTTTTAATGTTTTTTTTATGGCAGTGGCACACACACTAAGGAGAGATTCTATGGCGCTGTTCTTGAACACGGTTCTTGAATAGTTGTAGGTTGTAATTAGTGGGAAACAGATGTCCTGGGAGTGAGTTCCACAGTAATGCAGTTGTCTGGCACAAAGGAGTTGTTTCCAGTTGTACGACGATCTGGTGCGCTCTTGGCGTCTGTCGTGACTGTCTGACAGCAGTTGCCAGGAGCAAGATGAGGCGGGCCAAACCCTGGGAACATCTGCCGTGAAAGTATCTGTAAAACACAGACATCTCGGCCACACGTCTGCGGTGTTCCAGACTATCCAGATTCCGGGTCAACTCCGGGTCCCCGACGAGGCGCACAGCTCTCTTCTGAATGGAATCCAGCAGCTTTAGGGTGTGCTTTGGTGCGGCACCCCAAATATGTGAGCAATATTCTAAGCACGGTCTTATTTGCGCTTTGTAGAGTAAGAGCAACTGCTGCGGTGTATAGAGTTTTTGTTGCGAAATAGCACACCAAGCTTCTGGCAGGCTGACTTTGCGATGTTAGCAACGTGGTCATGCTAGGACATATTGCTGTTGACCGAGGCACCCAGCAGTCCGATTGACGAGGATGAAGGAGTGGTCGATCCTGCCAAAATGGTGTCAGGGCCCGCTGTATTGGCCCTCTTGGTAAACGTGGCTGCTTGGTTCTTTGCTGCATTGAACTGGACCAAATTTCGATCGCCCCAAGTTTGAACTTTCTCCAGGTCTTGATTAATTGCTGTAATCTGCTCCTGTCTACGGTGATGAGGCTCAGTCGCTGGTAAGGGTTTTTCCATAGAAATAGGACTCCTAGAAGGCTAATACATAAGAGTATATAAGCAGATCTACTCACGAAGGAAGAGAGACAAAATATCCATGTGTAAGACAGAAACGCTGAGTTTCGTAGCTTTTGCGCGTGCCTGTCAGAATAAGGGCATGTTGAGTATTAAGTTGAAGGCATTTTTCTCAAATAACACCGGAAACGAATTATAGTACTATCACACACGGCAATAATAAAAAACACAAGAACTCTTTACAAAACTGAACATCGAAAGTCGAAAAGCAAAGAAAACAAGAATTCATGATGGCGTCCGATCGGGTCCACGTCCTTGCAATCTCGCAACGTTGCCAAGTATAAGATATATAAAGTACTAGGTTTTAAGGTGGCACAAAAATTATTAACATAATCAAAAATCTTAGCAACATGTACTTCGAAAATATTACAGTAAATTTATAATATGAAACAGATTTTAAAACATTCCGTTTCGAGGTTTACTTCCCACGTTTTTCAGTAGTCATCTAATTAAAATACACATAAAACGGTAAATTTCTCCTAGTTTGGCAACGGTGTTGTTATATAAACTGCATGTAAGCAAGTAAATATAAGGTCCTTATTTACATGCCCGCGCAAGCGTATTATCACTCAACCCCTATTGCTTTTTCCCTTTCTCCGTGAGGGACTTCTCACTCTATCAGCCTTCTAGGAGTCCTATTTCTATGGGTTTTTCTCATCTAAAGTGGGAGACAAGGGTACTGTCATCTGCAAAATTGTAAACAGGATTATTCGTTTCGGTCAGCAAATCATTAATATAGATGAGGAACAGAGTTGGTAAATGTATTGCGCCCTGAGGCACGCCCGCGTTGATGGTGAATGTGTCTGAGATGTGTCCATCGACTGCAACGTGCAGAGATCGGTTCTTAAGGAAACTGGCAAGCCAGCTGCAGAGAGAGGGTGGCAGTCCGAAGGACGGCAGTTTGTTAAGAAGTCCATCATGTCAAACTCTGTCAAATGCCTTTGAAATATCCAACGCAATCGCTCGAGACTCTCCGTAGTTCTCATTGCCTTACTCCATATATGAGTGACATAGGCCAATATATCTTCTGTCGACCTCTCTTTGCGAAATCCGTATTGATTATTGCTGATTATTCTGTTGTTCTCGAGGTACTTGAGGAGTTGCTGATTGACTACACGTTCCATGACTTTGGAGATTATTGGAAGCAAGGCAATTGGGCGATAGTTTGAGGGCGTGGTTTTCTTGCCTTTTTTGGAACAGGTTGCACTCGAGCGACTTTCCAAGAAGATGGGTAAATCTCTTTTCCGTAAGACAGAGAAAAAAGCCTGGAAAAACGGGTGTTAGTTCGTTGGCGCAGTTCTTTAACACGATGGCAGGTATTCCGTCCGGTCCTGATGCCTTTTGCGTATCTAGTTCTTTAATAACAGTTTTACGAATATCACGGTGATGAAACTTGACTTCTGCCATGGCAGTGTTGATGTTCGATATGGTGGGGAGAGTCTTGCCTTGGGGGACGTCTAAGCTAGACTGCGATAAAAACATTTTGGCGAGCATGTTTGCTTTTTCCTTGGCTGTAGTCGCCGTGATGCCACCTTCGTCTTTCTAAGGTGGGAGAGACGTTTTTGTAAAGTTGTTACTTACTGTCTTTGCTACCGACCAGAAATTCCTGAAGCCACTGGGGCATTGCAAAAGTTTATTCCTAATCCTTTGATTGTGTTTGTCCTAAGTTTCGTCGTTCACACGTTTGCACTCGTTTCTCGCCTCGACAAAATAATTGCGATTTTCAGCGGTCTGATTTTGCTGCCAGTACTTGTAGGCTTACTGTTTCCTACCTACAGCTCTTTCGCATCTTCTGTTGAACCAGGGTTTTCCTTTTGATGGTAACTTGATGGAATTTGGGATGTATGCTTCAATACCTGAGGGGATTACTTGCGTGATCTCTTCGCAGCAGACTGACGGGTCGCCAGTACCAAAGCAGAATTCGAACCAAAGAAAATCTTGGTAGAACTCCCTTAGATTGTCCCAGTTTGAAGAATTGTAATGCCTGGATCCTTCTGTATGAGTGTCAATTCACAAACCGTTGTAATAAGTTTGTGGTCGGAAGTTCCAAATGGCGGAGCAACTGTAATTGTATACTGGTTAGGACTGGTGGTTAGAAAAAGATCCAGGCGGCGAATTCGCCCCTCTCTGAGGTTCGAGTTGGTTCGTCTACAAGTTGAGTAAACCCGCAGCTGATGGCAAATGCTTCAGCTTCTCTTCCTTCGTTGTCGGTCTTGTTGTGATGTTTGAGCCAATTGGAGTTGTGTGCATTGAAGTCTCCCAGAACGATTATTTCTGAACTGGGGTGATCGACCTGTATTGAGTCAAAAGTGGTAGCTAGTATTGAAAAAAAGCTTTGGTAGGCTCTATCGCTCGGAGGGCGATAGAGACAACATATAAACTTGGTAAATTCCTTGGCGGTGAACTTGAGCTACATGACGTGAAGTTTGTGCGAATCGAGTGTTTCCTAATGAGAATTTTGTTAAATTAAAACTCTGTCAAGACGAATTAGGATATGTAAGACATTGCAAATATCTCGGTATTATAATAGACTGTAAACTAAACTTTAAAGAGCATAATATTTATATAGTGAAAAAATAATTTAAAAAATAGGATTTTTAGAAGGATGTCAATTTTTGTCAGTAAAGTCTAATACAATTATCTATAAAACAATAATATATAATTTTTCAATTGTGAAAAGGAGCTACACTAATTGAGTACAATAAATTGCCTTTGTACAGGGTGTCTCAAATTCGAGCCTCATCATTGGGATCTCGGGAACTAGATGAGATACGAGGTCGGTTAAATGGAGGCAAAGTTGCGCAAGGAAAAAACCGAATATTCGCGATTTCATTTTTATTTTTTTATGACTTTATTTGAATAGATATAACAAAATAAATTTCACATTCTCATTGTTACTTTTTCTTTTCTACAAGATGGTGTTATCAGATTTTCAAACCGACGTTTCTTCTTCCATCATCAACTTTGTATTTTTAAATACGGCCCTAGACTTTTTATTACAGACTTTAAGAGCTTCTAAGGTCCCAGAATCAATGATGTATCGCACTTATTCGAAAAATTCATATTAATGGCATTATTCATAAGAACTCATGTGTTAGAGAGAGACAGAAAAAGATTTTTGGTAAGATCTTACCAGGAAATCATTAAAATGATTTTTTCGAAAAGAGTATGCGATACAACAACGAGGATTAGATTTACTATATGTTCCAAATCTAATCCCACACAACTATTTACTTGGGTAAATTGCTAAAAATATAGCCTGGAGCCTATGGTTTGAGGGTTGACACTTTATTAATTATATTATTTATTAACCACTTCTTATATTAGTTTTTAAGCTTTCTTTATGCAAAGCGTTGATGCGTAAGAAAAGGTTTAAGTATGTTTTTAATCCTATTAAAAATATATTTTCTGTCTCTCTCTAACACATGAGTTCTTATGAAAAATGTTACTAATATGAATTTTTCGAATAAGTGCGATACATCATTGGTTTTGGGACCTTAGAAGCTCTTAAAATCCGTAATAAAAAATCCAGGGCCGTTTTTAAAAAAACAAGGTTGATGATGGCAGCTCAAAGACGAATCGTCGGCTTGAAAATCTGATAACACCATCTTGAAGAACAGAAAAAGTAGCAACGGAAATGTGAAATTTACTTTGCTATATCTATTCATATAGAGTCATCGTATCTGTTCTAGTTTCCGAGATCCCAATGATGAGGCTTGAATTTGGGACATCCTGTACAGGGTGCTCCCCTATAATGTCGCCCCCATTTACCTTTTTTATTTTAAGTATCCCGAAAAAATTAAAAGTATGGTTATGTAGGTACTGAAAAATACTTTTTTTCTGCGTATAAAAAATATTGGAAAAATTATCAGTATACAGGGAAAAACAAAAAACTAATTTTTTTCAATGGATCACCCTATATATGAATTTATTTTTCGATTCCTCGTAAAATTCTAAGCATAATTTATATAACATACCATATACCTAAATTCCGTTTCTGAAATATACGCATTTGAAATCAAATATTTTATTGAAGAACTGTTAAAAATCAAGAAGCATCAGAATAACACATTGTTTATTGAAAACAACTAACTACTGTAACGACATTATGTCAATATTGTTGTAGTTGTCTTGTTAAGCGAGTAAAAATGCCGTACTCAGACAGAGAAAAATAAATTATTTTAAGTTATTATATGAAAAATTATTTAAATTGTCACGCTGCCATTAGAAATATGACAGAAGATAATCCAGGTATGCACGTCCCAAGTCGAAAAACGTTCACATCTATATATAGGAAGTTTTACAAAGGAGAAAAAGAACTGTGAACGGAGATGAAAATGCAGAATTGAATATTGTGCTTGTCATAGAAGAGAATCCAAACATTTCCATAAGAAACATTTCAAAGACATTACGACAGACAGAGGAAAATATACAGCATACTTACTTCATACGGGAAAGTTCAAAGAACGCTTTAAAAAATGGGACCTAAAGCCATATAAGATTAAACCCACTACAAAGCTTACCCAAATGCAAAAAGATAATCGGGTTACATTTTGCTAACTGATTCTAGATAGAATAAATATAAACAATAATTTTTATGTTTTATGGACTGACGAATCCACCTTTTCTACGAGTGGCCTGTTTAATGGAAGAAATACCAGACAATGGGCAAGAGAGAATCCACATTCTTATATAGGGAACTTAAGTTTCAATGGCGACAATCAGTAAATGTGTGGTGTGGTATTCTAGGCGATCGAGTTATTGGTCCGTATTTTTTTAATACTGTTTTAAATGGAGCCCGCTATTTGGATTTATTTTTTTCTCGAAAACGAAGCAAGATACGAAAACAAATTAAGAAACAAAAAAGTTGAATTTTTAGTTGCTTAATACGAAAAAAAATATAAAATGTTTAAAAGAGTCAGTGGCGCACATTTCTTTGTCAATAATATTCGATATGATGCGTCCGGGACGCCACTGGACATTCTATTTTTAATCTAATAAAGGCTAAATGAGCAGCCTATTACTACAGATAACCCTATTAAATTTCAACAAAATCGGTAAAAGCATATTTAAGATATAAATAAAAATATCGATTTTATCAAAAAAGTTTGGAAATGTAATAAACCGGTTTTTACTTTTTTTATCGAAAAAAACGCAAAATACGAAAACAACTCAAGAATCAAAAATATTGTATTTTTAGTTGCTTAATACGAAAAAAATATAAAATGTTTGAAAAAGTCAGCGGCGCACACTTTTTTTGTCAATAATATTCGGTATGTATGATGCCCTCCGGGACGCCACTGAACTTCATATTTTTAATCTAATTAAGGCTAAATGAGCCCCTTATTAGTACAGATAACCCTGCCAAATTTCAACAAAATCAGTAAAATCATATTAAAGATATTAAAAAAAAACTGATTTTTTATAAAAAGTTTGACACCCTGTATCTTGGAAACTATGCATTTTCGGACCCACGTTCATATGAAAAATGTTTATGCTTTCTTATGTAGAATCACCCTCTGTAATTTGGCGATGCTATTTCCGGACATACAGGGTGTCCGGACCAACCAAAAATTGAAGCCACAACTAAAAGACGGAGCTATTTAAAACTTGCATAAGTCGGCCTTTGTCATTCAGCAGGTTTATACTGCGCAATGGTTAGAAGCGCTCTGTGATTAGTTGATAATGTATATAACAGCCAATAAAGTCATCCCCCTGATTGGCGGTAGTTTATTGGATTTAAATTATTGCCGCTTGCAGAGGTTATTTTTTTAAAGCGAATATGCTTATTGCTGTTTGTTTTGAAAGCACAAACACACTAAAAATGTCAGTTTTAAATTGAAATTACAATTTAATGTGGACAAGATACGATACGAATCACACGACACAATAAAACACAAGAACAAAGAACATCAAAATTCCAAGTTCCAAATTCCATACGTACAGTTACGCGCATTAAAAGTGGGACACCCGATTTTTCCCATTGTAAAACGAGCGATGGCGCACCAGCACATACCTGCGGCAATGACGAGGTTTGTCAAATTTGACAGGAAAACTATAAATATGCCGCAGTTATCCGTTGTCAAAAAAAAGAGGGTTTGCCAGTAAGAAGTGTGGTTGTGGGAGTTGGGAAACCGAAAAGTACGGTGCGCAATGTTTATGTGAAATGGCGTGTGATACAGGGCGTCGAAAGAAGTGCAGGTAGTGGGGCTTCCAGGACGACAACTGAGGAACAGGACAATAATTTAATTCGTTACCTCGAAGAACATCCTTTCCGAAGCGCTTCTGACCTTAACGATACAGGGTTTCCAGCTTCTACTAGTACATCGCATAGAAGAGTTAAACGTCTCTCTAATTTAAGAAATCGTTCTCACTAATGGTAACAAAGAGCAAAGAATTGGTTGGTGTTTGGAATATCTTTTGGCGGACGTAAATTTTTGGCAAAGAGTAGTTTTCTCTGATGAAAAAACTTTTCAATCATTTTATAATGGCGGTTTAAGAGTATACAGGCCGCCGAAGTCTAGATATGAAGAAATGTACACTCAAAAAATTGAAAAGTCCGCAAGATTTTCTATCAATGTTTGGGGTTGCATGGGAGCTGGTTGGGCAGGGCTGTGCATAAGAGTAGATGGCAGGTTCAACACTGACTAATATTTGAACATCTTAAAGAATGTCATGCTTTCAAACGCCCGCGCTGCGTATCCGAATGGGTTCGTGTTCCAGTAGGATAACTGTCCCATCCACACTGCTCGCCAAGTAAGCAAATCGGGTTGAACACCTTGGCCAAGTAGGAGTCCTGATGCTAATCCGATCCAGAATGTTTGGGGACTGATGGTAAAAAAAATGTCAAATTTTAAACCCGAAAACAGGGAAGAATTATGAACAAAAATCGTGGAAGTTTCGAACAGCATAATGACTGAGGATTATACTCAAAACTTAGTGGCTTCCATACCCAGAAGAATACATGCGATTCTGGAAAACTGGTTCTATAAAATATTAATAGTATCATTACACGGAATGCGCATCATCTATTTACCGATTACGATTTTTCAAAATAAATAAACCAAGTTCAATTTTGTGTTATTCAATAGGGACTTTTGTTGATTTTATATTTCACGTTCACGATATTATTGCTTAGGGTTGTGGTCACCAGTGGCCTAGCTACCGGGTGGGCCAGGGGGGGCAAGGCCCCACGGCGCCAAGAGAAATTAGGCACCGCCCCGAATTTATAAATATGCTAATGCTAACAATGCTCATGAGCTTAACTGAGTTTTTAACTTATAATACAATCAAAGATCAAAATATGTATTAAACTTTTTACCCAACCAATACATTTTGTGTCAGGTATTTATTATTTATTATATGTGGAATAAAAAGATATATCCCGGCGGTATATTTACACATCCTCACATACAATGGCACCAGGGAGCTGAAATCGATTAGGTTTTGTAAGCGTTTGTAGCGCTACAAAAGCTCACTGATTTGGGCACCTGGAACAGGCTGTTATATAATATTTCATTTTTCGCATGGCCCTCCGCTCGCTTCGGGGGCTCAAGAAAAGGAAACTAACCAGGTGCTAACCCATACTAACCCAAGACATACCCAAAATCAAGAAAAAAATTGTTTAGAAACCTAACCTAAAAAAATAAAAAAAGCAATGGGGTTTGAACCCGGGCCGCCGATAGCCAAAGTTCACTGATTTGGGCACCTGGAATACGCCGTTATATAATATTTCACTTTTCGCATGGCCCTCCGCCCGCTTCGCTCGCTACAGGGGCTCAAGAGAAGGAAACTAACCAGGTACTAACCCAAACTAACCCAAGCCACACCCAAAATTAAGAAAAAACTGTTTAGAAACTTAACCTAAAAAAAATAAAAAAAAAACAACGGGGTTTGAACCCAGGCCGCCGAATTGAGACCTACCCATCTAGATCACTCGACCACGAGGGCTCTTGCCGCAAATTGATTGCATTGCGAAGACATGGCGCGATTAGGTGCCCAGATAGTGAGCTTTTGTAGCGCTACAAACGCTTACAAGCGATTTCAGCACTCTGGTGCCGTGGTATGTTAGGATGTGTAAATATGCATCCCCGCGCGGCTGCATTTGGTACAGGGTTATCCAACGAGGACTAGACAAGGCGATTTTTTTACTTTCCCTGTACTTTCATACAATATGTAATTTTCTCCCGCGAAAATTTCGGTCGTAAAAAGTATGTGTTTTTTAGAGTTTCGTATTTAGGAGGTACCATTAGCCAGACAAGTCTAAATAGCCTAGCAGTACTAAGCATAGAAATTGAATTTGTCCAAAAACTCATTTTTATCAAATAATCTATCAATTTACGTCGATTTAAAACCGGAGAAAGACTCCAATGTTTAATTAATTAATTAAGGTTGCAGATGTTTAGTTTACGTTTATATTTAAATATGTATGTACCTGTTGGTTGGTTGCCGTTTATATATTTTATATTCATATAAAAAGCGTGTGCACTATGTGCGCATATCAGAAGGGAAACTTCTTAAACTTAAATGCCCTAGCCTGGGATTTGGTTAAAAAGTAGTTTTTTTTAAATATATCACTCGATTAACAAAAAGGGAAGGCCTAAATGAAAAAAAAAACTATTTTCCATAAAAGTTTCGCTTATGTCTTGACAAGGTAATAGAGCAAACCCCATATTTTTATCTTGCAAACTAACAAAGATATCACAATAATTATACGCCCTAGCCTTATACATATCTTAACGGATTTGGTAAAAAAGTTTTTTTTTAATATATCACTCAATTAACAAAAAGGGAAGGCCTAAATAAAAAAGCTATTCTTCATAAAAGTTTCGCTTATGTCTTGACAAGGTAATAGTGCAAACCCCATATTTTTATCTTGTAAACTAACAAAGATATCACAATAATTAAACGCCCTAGCCTTATACATATCTTAACGGATTTGGTTAAAAAGAATTTTGTTTTAAATATAGGTGTCACTCAATTAACAAAAAGGGAAGGCCTAAATGAAAAAAAATATATTCTACATAAAAGTTTCGCTTATGTCTTGACAAGGTAATAAAGCAAATGTCGTATTTTTTTCTTGTAAACTAACAAAGATATCACAATAAACGTCCGTGACCGTTTTCAGTTCCCGACCAGCTCGCCGTTTCACTTCAAAAATATATACGTTTAATATTTTGATGTATTATTTTTTTATTAATTTGTGTATATACACAAAATATAGGTTTGTTTTAGGCGCCAGCGGATAGGCTTGCCCCCCGCCGGCCACATGTGTAGCTACACCACTGGTAGTCACTAAACTAGCTGGAATACTATCACTCTTTGTAGAAGAATAATAGTTAAAATAATTTTGTGAAAAAGCGATGACAAAGGTGACAAAGTCATAAAACATAACCTAATGAATGTACATTATATGGACATGCCCTATTAGTAGGTAAAAGTCTGATTTACCAAAAATTGCGAAAAATTACAAGATCTGTCGTGGAAGTGACCCAGTTTTAATGCGCACGACTGTATATGTGATGGATCGATAAACGGAACACGGGTCGGGGCACGGCCACCTATACGACAAGGCCAGGAAGCAGGCGGTTTTAGGCAAGGATGAGTCATCACACGTCGACTCGACATATTTGTTTACATTAATATTTTTCAGTCAGTTTTTTCATTTATTTCATTATTTTATAACGTGTAGATATTATAATTATATTTCGAAACGGTTTCTTGTGGGAGATTCCATGTAAGCTACCTGGATATCCTTCATATTTAAGTAAAGTTGATGAAGAGAATGTCCACACTAAACGCAGAAAGATCAGATTGAAAGTCGAGAAATGGAAAGGGGCTATTGCTGAAAGTTTGGATAGAGCAACTACTTACAACGAAATGAAGCAATATCTTAAGATTAATGAACTCGAGGATCGATAGTTGAAAGGAAAAGGAAACTTGTCCTTTTTCTATTTAAATAAACCAGCTGAAGGGTACCCAAGTGTGCAAATGTCTGTATTTCTGTCAGGTCAGAAGACTTGAAGTGTTTGTGGGCAATTTGTTCATTAAAAAAACTTTGTGTTCGGACAAGACTGATATAACACTACCAGTACGTGCGGGTCGAGTATATTAAGTACTTTGAATAAAGTGCTTCATGAAGTCAAAATATTTTTGATTGGCATTAAAAATGAAGATGATATAATATCAACTATAGAACTGTAAGTCTACTAACTATTGCATTTTGTAATTGTATCATCTGTAGATTCCACTAGGCCAGAGGCTTAATCATTTTCATGAAACCGAATAGCTGTCTGGGGGTGGATAGTTTGTCTGGTTCTTTCTATTACCAGACAGCATAAAACATGCTCCATTGTTTATTTGCCTTCCAGGCACAAGCAGCATCCCGTTTCTTCGGAAAGTCCTATATCTTCTTCATGTGGCGAACTAACTAGATAAGTACTTATATTTTTACTAAAATGGCTTGCATGAAGATTAGAATTCAACAGTGTCTGTCTAGAACAGCTAGTAAAATTGAGCTGCTTCGAAACCTTCGGTTTGCTTTTATTGTTGCAATACTTATTGGGTCATACAACTGCTTTGCATTTCATTCATAGTACTTATACAACATAGCAAAATCACTGCTTTTTGTATTTATATATGTGATATTTGTTTTACTTAATATGACTTAAGCTAATTAATCATTTTATTGTATCATGTATTCTGTTATTGCTACTTAAAAAGATTGTGCTTGAGTAGGTACTGAATAGGTGAACTCACTAAAAAACCATACACTATATATACCTTTTATTTTTTGTACCTTGTTTTACTCTGAGAAATCTACTTGAATACTTATACGTAAAATACTGCCTTTTGCAACTGCTTTGATCTTGAGCTACATATTTCGTTTAACTGAAATCACATTTGTTATTAACTAATCACATAGTTTATATTATTTATACATACATATTATGAAAAATGGAAATTATAAGCCAACAAGCATAACACAAAACAATTATGTTATTCAGATATTCCGTTCATCTGCTACTCGTAATTTTAGTTTATCCCTATCTTTGATATGATTTTTATTTCATGTCTATATTGCTCATATTTATTTTTATAATTAATAAACTTTTGTCCAGTTTTACCATATTGTCTTATTTTAAGATTAATAAGGAAGCACTATTAGGTAGTAGAAAGGCTAGATTTGCAGATTTCCTGGCCTTGTCGTATAGGTGGCCGTGGTAGGGGCGGCCTCGGCCAGTTTAACGCGCGACAAATGGACCAATCAGAACGTTCCATACAGAGCGTGCGCACAAACAATGTTTTGAAGGACAAAGATAGACTTATGCAAAATTGATATTCCCATCTGTTACTGTTGACTTCATTTTCCACTCATTAACCAAATGAAGGTTTAGCAGTATATTTTATTTTACGTATAATATTTTGCATACCAACAAGTCGTTTTTCTCGATCCAAAAAAATATTTTTGTGTGGTCACCTAATTTGGCTGTAATAATAGACGAGGTGCAGTACGCCTAAGGGGGCTTAGTACAGGTAAACAAATAGACTTTTTTCTTTATTTTAATGCAATTAAACTTTTGTTTTATTTTCTTAAATATATTTATTTTTAATAATTTCAAAGAAATCGTTATTTTGGGCAAAATGGCATACACGGTGTTGGGGTAAAATGACATACTATGCCATTTTAGGCTAAAGTCAATTTTTATTTTGATTTCAGATAATATGGTTTGCAAATACATTAGAAAATCGGTGGAGTCATGCAGAATGCGCCGGTGTTTCCCCTCGAACAAAGTTTTTTACTTGTGAACTTTGCGACTGATTTTTTTTTATCTTTTTGTAACGTCCTTAGTTTTTACGTCCTAGTTGGGTGTGTTGGCCCTTTTACTTTTGTTCACTTTTTTGTTTTTAAAATAAAACTCTTTTGTAATACTTCTTACTTTTGTATTTTCAACCTTTTCTATAGAAATACTACCTATGTCATTTTACCCTAGTATAAGCCTAAAACGACATATTATAGCACAGTATTTTATTAATTTGGTTGTAACTGTTTCAAAATGTAAAAGTTTAAGGTTTTTGCCTCTAATAGGAGGCGGCATAAACAAACGAACCCATTGAACTCTAAATGAATGCTTAAATATTTTATTTCCAAGTTTTAGGAAATGTTTTGCTCAGGGTATGTCATTTTAGGCCAGTTTCCCCTATATTTATTGTTAGATGTCTTGATTTGATAATTATTTAATAAAATAGTTGATTGTTACGATATTTTATTAATAAATAACGTTTAAAATGCGTATATTTCAGAAACGGTTGAATTTAGGTATATGGTATGTTATATGAATTAGGCTTAGAATTTTGCGAGGAATCGCCCACACACGTTCCTCTGATGAGTCCCGATAGGACGAAACTATCTG
>MU182887.1:134210-146469 GCA_016904865.1 Pissodes strobi | reverse complement strand
TATATAAAAATAAAAAATTATATATTTCCGCAACAAGTTTTTCGTGTGTTTATGTATAGAAAAGTGTTTTTATATAGCTGGTTTCAGTTATTCTAAAGATGGAAAAATGATAATAATGCATTTCCGCAGAAAAAAAAATCATTTTGTCTTTAGGGAGGCTTTCATATTTCGAAAAGATTTTTTTTTATAACTGGTTTCAGCTAAGAGAAATTTTCCCCCTCCAAAATGCTACAAATTGCAGTTTCGTTGTAAATATTACTAGTAACTAAGTTATTATTGGTTTGTTAAGAAATATTATTATTATTTTATGCTACTTAAATAAAATCTGGTCTAAAAAATCTAAGTTTCTCAAGCGAATAAAAATATCTATTCTATTTGCCCAAATGAAACAAAATAGACAGTTCTATTTTTGATTTAGGTGCTTCTAAAAAATTTTGTTCCTAACTCATGCGAAAAGTCTCTTTTCCGCACTCGACTGCTTGCCGAACTCCGCTGCGAGTAGTTCGGCAAACTGCAACCGCGTGCGGAAAAGCTTGCCTTTCCGCACTAGTTCGCAAAATAACTATTTTCCCCTTAATGCATAAGTTTTCGAATTTCCTTGCACTGAAAATTTGCAAATATTTACTTATATGTTTTTTCATAAACATTTGGACCCAGCTTTAGAAGGGATTTAATCAGATAAACGTCATTAACCGACACTACTATTTTCTTTAACTCTACTATTGTCTTTATAAGAAATAAACAATGGTTCTCCCATCCTTGTATTGTTTCAATAATATTCCTGACAAAATGGTGAAAGAACGGGTTCATGCATTATAACGATGAATTTCAGTTGGTAGTTTTATTTCATATTCGAAGTTCTGAAATAGAAACATTTAACCCTTAAGGTTGAACAAGTGAGAATCAGCAAAGTTAATTTGGAAAATCAATTTACTCCTAAAACAGGTATAGTAAACGAGCTGTTTACTGTACCTATTAATGACGTTCATTATGTGTTGATTTTATTCCCGCTTCCTCTCAGCCTAGGGCCTAGGCCATTGGAGAGCTCGAGGCTCTAAGGCCAACTTAAATGAAGTCAGTTTTATTATTTAACAGAAAACGTGTGGTAAAATATGATGAACGAGAGATATCGGTACAGGGTTATCCAACGAGGACTAAAAAAGGAGATTTTTTTTACTTTCCCTATACTTTTATAAGAAAAACTGAAATAGCCATCTTATGTAATTTTCTCCCGTGAAATCGTATATGTTCAGCAAAAAACAATTGAACATCAAATAAAAGTGCTAGGGGTCACTTTGTTATATTTTTAAATAGGATGCCATATTTTTAATGTTCTTATACGATTTCTCATATAAGTTTTGATCTAAAATGATGGATTTTTAATTCAAAAACGCATTTTTTCTTCAGTTTTAAATTCGAAAAATGTTCGTCTACCATACGATTAATACCTGATAGATGGATACCCGTTTCACCTGTTCAACCTTTAACCTGTTTTAAAGCGGCCGTCAGTCAGGCCAAATAATCAACTTTCAAATTTCTATACTATATTTTTCACGAATTAGTTACAAATAAAGAATTATACTTTAGAAGAATGACTAAGTGTAATAAAATTATATTACAAAAGTGGAGAGAATGCTCGACAAATACAAAGAACATTTTTTGAGAGTTTCCAGAGACACATTTCAGTAGATACAATCAGGGCCCGCTCTAGGGCCGGACAACCCGGACATTTGTCCGGGGCGGCAAATTGAAAGGGCGGCATTTTTTCACAAAATGTCCAGTTAATGGAAAAAATAGATAATTAAGTAAAAAAATAATGTATAGGATTAAATTGTAGTGTAAAAAAAACATCTGTCGCGACCGACGGGAATCGAACCCGCAGCGCCGGAATGACAGGGAAAGGTATTGTTTCGGTAGAACTGCTGGCAGTAACGTCTGGCCGCGACGTCTGGCAGTCAAGCACCGATCTTTAAGAAAATAATATATGTTTCGGACGCTCTAGCGAAAACACATATATAACTTCCTTAAGATCGGTGCTTGACTGCCAGACGTTGCGGCCAGACGTTACTGCCAGCAGTTCTACCGAAACCATACCTTTAGAACGTTACCTTCTACACTACCGAGGCGTTGCAGAAATTTTGCTAAAACGGTAAAAGGGACTAACACAAACTAAATTAAAGATTCGAAAAATGGTCCATTCGAAGAATTACACATTCGAAAAATTATCGATTCGAACAATTGTCTTTTCGAAGAACTGTCCATTCGAAGAAATTTCGTTCGAAGAACTGTCGTTCGAATAATTGTCATTCGAAAAACCGTCCGGATTTAGATGAAATTGGCGTTGAGGCTAGTTTTGAATCAACAACACCACGACATCATGTAAGAAGAAGAAAACCCCATTTCTCATACGAAACACGAGATAAACCGATCGAAGATCCCAAAGAAAAATATAAGATCGATTTTTTTTTATTTTACAATTATCGATCAAGCACTAAATGCTCTAGATGCTAGATTTAAACAACTTAGTCACCATAGTAACTATTTTCAATTTTTATATAACATATACGAATTGAAAAACATGTCTAAAGAGACGCTATTAAAACACCGCAAGGATTTAGAAAGTATTTTAACTGATGGTGATTCTGTTGACATAAATGGGGTAGAATTAGCAGAGAAAATTTCTGTGCTTTTGGACAAAAGAGAAAGCCCGAGCAATGTACTAAAATTAATAACTATGTTAAATTTTGCACCAAACCTTAGTGTTGCCTTAAGAATATTGCTGACTATACCAATAACGGTTGCAAGTGGGGAAAGGAGTTTTTCAAAATTAAAATTAATCAAGAACTTTATACGTTCCACTACCACGCAAAATCGTCTTAATGGTTTAGCCATTTTGGCGATTGAGCATGAAATTGCTGATCAAATAAACTTAAAAGAGGTAATAACAAAGTTTTCAGAAATAAAAGTGAGAAAGAAATGTTTCCTGTGACTTTAAAGTAGCTGATGTAAGTTTTGTTTGTGCGGTTGTGCAATAACACATTTTTGTAATAATATTAAAAATGCACCTGGTTAACAATTAGCTTGCTTTTCATTATTTTGGTATTTGTACTACCCTTGGACTCATAGTGTTACCTTCGAACGTATTAAAAATTATTGTTTATAGGAATAAGTGTTATATTAATATTACCGTTTTTAATGTTTACTGTTTTGTCCTACTTGAATTTTAATTATGTTATATGTTTCTTTTTGAATATACGTTTTTAATATAATTTAAAACCATTTGATTTTTATGTTAAACAAAAGATATACATTTTTAAATATATATTAGGGGGCGGCAATTTGTCTTTTTGTCCGAGGCGACGTAAACGCTGAAGCGGGCCCTGATACAATTCTCAGAATTAAGTCCCTATTTGAAGAAAGCGAGACATTGAAAGATAAGCCAAGAAAGATAAAAAGACAGAATAGAAGGAATCGAGCCATTGTTCAATATTTTACTATAAATCCGAAGAGTTCTATTCCTTAAGCGGTACGAGAAGTAAGGTATGGTCCAGGACTCCGGAGAGTAAGCTATGGAACAGTTCACAGAACTTTAAAAAAATGTGGTCTAAAACCATATACATCCTTCCCGTTCAATACTTAATAAAAGATCAAAAAGAACCTCGAGTTCGATTTGTTGCTTCAATGCTAATGAGAGAGCAAAACGAAGATTATAATTTATATAATAAAATTCTCTGGACTGACGAAGCGTCATTTACAACATCGGGGGTATACAATCGGAAAAATACAAAATACTGGGCAGCAGTGAACCCTCATAGATATCAAATAAAAAAGTTTCAAGGTAGGAGCTCACTTAATGCTTGGTATGGGATGCAAGAAAATCGAAATCGAGGATTTCTTGAAAAGATTGCCATTGCAAGTCTACAACAATATCATTTGTCAGCAGGATGGTGCTCCGCCACATGCAGTTCAGGAAGTGGTAAGATACTTAAATGAGCATTACAATCAATGGATTGGCCGTAAGGGAACAATTTATTGGCCACCAAATCCAAATAGCCCCGATATCATGCCAATGTATACATTTTTATGGGGTAGTGTAGCTTATCAACGACCGAACGGAAGTCTCGAGGATATTTAGCAAAAAATTATAAATAAAATTAATAGACCTAACCAGGACCAAAATATTGTAAGATTCCTTGGAGGGACTGAAAAGTGGCCATCGGTCGTGTTTTGAAAATAATAGAGGACACTTCGAACAATTATAATATTGAGATTACTTTTATAAAGAAAATGAAATAGCCATCTTATGTAATTTTCTCCCGCGAATTCGGATGTTCAGCAAAAAACAATTGAACATCAAGTAAAAGTGCTAGGGGTCACTTTGATGTTTTTTTAAAATGGAACTGTATGTTGCTACATTTTGGGACGCCCTAGAAAAATCTAAACACATTTTGTGTTATATCCTATACCTCTCTTTAGCTGTTTACCATATATTGACAGTTGAAAGTCGGGCATTTTGACAGGTTCTAAAATCTAAACCGCACGAGATCAAAGAAAACGATTTGCACATTCGTGTCTTGGGTTTTCATAAGATATTGAATGATAATAACTTTGAATTTAACCGGATGTTTAAAAGTTCCGTTTAATTTTATCCGCAGGTTAAATTCGAAGATGCTGTCATTCGATAGGTTATGAAAACTTAAGATAGGAATGTGCAAACCGTTTTCTTTGATCTTGTGCTGTTTAGATTTCAGAGCCTGTCACAGTGTCAAAATACTCGACTTTCAACTGTCAATATTTGGTAAACAGCTAAAAATAGGTATAGGATATTATACACAAAATGTGTTTAGATTTTTCTAAGGAGTCCAAAAATGGTAAGTACAGGGCAAGTCAAAAAATCGCCTTGTCTAGTCCTCGTTGGATAACCGTGTACGTTCTGTTTTATACTGATGAACTTTCACTTTTGGTGTGGGGTCCATAAGAAAACTCCTTTCTGTGTATAAATTAGGGTTGCCAGGTGTCTTGGATTTCGCGGAATATTCTGGATGTATTTCCCATAGTTGTGCGTCATGCTGATGGTGTTAGCAGGACGCCAAATTTCCAGCATACTATAAAAGCTTTGCTAAAAATAAAAACTTATTTTTTACCAGTAATTCCAGCTAAGCTAAAATTTATCAGAGAATTGATGATAATTTTTTGGCTTCCATACTAGCGATATCCTCAAAAAATTCCGGACGATGAGAAAAAAGCAACTTAAAGAATCTTTTCTACTGTTCTGTTGAAATAGAGTGTCTTACTTAGAGTCTTAGTTTGTTTTTCCAAATACATACTATTGGAGCTTAAAATGTTTTATTAAAAAGTAATTACGTATGAATAAGTCATAAAATTAGCTAAATATTTGTCGATTGATGTAAATTTTGACACCCTCTATGAATAATTTTATGTTCTAAAACATACCCTAGAAAAATCATGCTACAACTAATGAAATACCATGTAAAGGTGGAACTCCAAATAAAGACCGATTTAACTCTTACCTCAAAAGAATTTTACACCAATGTCTTGAAAAATATGCAATTGCGTTTGGCTGCAAAGAGTGATAACAAATAAAAAACAAAATTTTAGTTTTAATAAAGTCATAATTAATATATTTTATTTATAAAATTTGTCTTTGTTAACTACACTGTTTTTATTATAAATAAAAGCTCTTTGTTTTAGTTTGTTTTTGTGTTATGTTATATTGCTTACATTTTTGGTATTATTATTATAGGTAAATACAAAAGTCCTGTTTTTATTATAGTTCTGCATTTTTTCAACAAATGCCCTATAAATTCAATTTTCAAACTTGGCAACCGTAGTATAAAGGGTAAGGGTTAAGAAGACCAACATAAACTAACCGAGAGCGACGGGACTGGGTGCGGGATATTAAGGCAGTGCGATATATGTCACACGCATATGAATTATAAGATCCTTTACACAAATAGTGCACTATATAAAAATCGGCCATTCCTATTGGTCGATCCGCATGGCCCTCCGCTCGCTTCGCTCGCTACGGGGGCCCGAGAAGAGGAAACTAACCAGGTGCTAACCCAAGCTAACCCAGGACATACCTAAAATCAAGAAAAAACTGTTTAGAAACATAATCTTAAAAAAATAATAAAAAATAGCAACGGGGTTCGAACCTCGGCCGTCCAGATGAGACCCAGCTGTATAAACCTCTAGACCACGAGAGCTCTTGACAGAAATTGATTGCATCACGCAGACATATCGTAATACGAGATGGATCGACCAATAGGAGAGGTCGATTTTTACATAGTGCACTATTTGTGTAAAAGATCTTTAAATGCCACGCGCATATACTGCCAACACCTTCTAAACAAGTAGGTTTGATATCTAAATCTAAGATGGCATAGCGCATAGGGAGCAGGCTCTGACAATGGAAAACGTATTACTTCATAATATATAAACTACTTTTGTTACTTTTTTACTTCAAAAAAATGCATACCTAAATTATTTTAAATGGTTAATTACATGCAATTTACCAAAATAACAACAAAAATCGTTTAGAACCCATGCCCATCACAGAAAGGTACATAATAATTATTATAGTAAGTAAGTTAACAATTATAATATGATATAATGTAAAAAAATAGGGACTATGGCTATTAATTTATAAATATACAATGGTTTGTTTAAAATATATCTCGAAGTCTATATAAACTAAATCAAGAATACATAGTAACTTAAATATTTTTTAAAGACTGTTGAAGTAAGATAACGTAATGTGAAAAAATTAATGTTTACTTTTAAGGAGTTTTTTGATTTGACACAATCGTTTCTGTTTTGTTTTAAAGCTAAAACTGAATTTTGAAAATATTTTCTATCTTTTGCAGTTTGTGCCTAAGGATTTGCATTACTAGGTTTGTTTAGTTTTAGGCGTAGTTATTGCAGCCTATATATTTTTTTGTTACCAGTAATAAACAGGAAAAAATAAAAACACTTACTACTTACCTGACACGACGCTTCCAAGAAATTTTTTGAACTGGTTGACTGATGAAATTTTTGTTACTGTGGTAATTATTATAAATACAAAAATAATGAGAGTATTTTAGATGATAAAATATCACTTACAATGTTTAAATTGCCTACAGAACGCTATTCGGTATGTTGATTTTGAAAATAAGCAGTTTCAATAAGAACTTTTTCTATAGTTGAGTTAACTTTTGTCTTGACATACAATTTTGCTGACAGTAACATCCATTTGCTCTATTGATATAAACAGATTTTCAGAAACAAAGACAATAATGTTTAAATGGAGGAGCTTCATCAATATTAATAAAATATGTGGATTTCACACACCGAAAATATCTATTTACTTTAATTGGCTGCGTTAGACAAAGACCTCGGTCAAGACAGTTACTGAATAAAATGCAACCAACCCAGTGGTAAAGTAAGCAGGTATTGCAAATAAAAAAAATAATTAATATCGTATGTTGTGCACGTCATACTCTAAAACTACAGTGTGTGAGTAATCACTGCCTATAAAAATAGAAAAATAAAATTTACCCTAGTATTCTTGGTTGGAACAAAAGATTTTCCTTTTTAATTGAATTTACCCTCTACTGTCTCAATTCACCTTCTTTTGGAAATGAAAAAACGGCCACTTTGAATCCATTTTTTTGTGGACACAACAGCTTGGGGATATTTGGGGACACAACAGCTTAACACCATGTTTACGATCCACTCAAAACTATTATACGTAATTATTTAGAAGTCAATGTTCTAAACTTATTCAACTTAATCCAAAGCTTAAGCATACTTTAATTATTACATCACATACCTAATATTCAGTATTCAAAATGCTACAAATAAAAAGTGTTTAGGTATCCTAAGTAAAACTAAGGTATTAAAATCAAACCTCTGATGTTGTCCGGCTGTAGCCTAATAGTATATTATTTTATATGGAGGAAAAGTGATACTTTCCATGGCGCGCTCGTGTTTAACAGCCGAACGGAGTGAGGCTGGTAATAGAGAGCAAGCCATGAAAAGTAACTTTTCCTCCAAATAAAATATGCTGTTTTTTCTTCAAATGTCGACAAATTAATGCAAAAACATCTCTTTTTAATAGTAATAATATCTAATTATTATTAAAGATAAATGGGTTCGCAAGGCGGCTTAGACCACGGTCGTAGGTGGTCTTGCTTAGACCGGTGTCGGTGAATATAAACATAAAGCTGTCAGTGGACACTGTCAACAATAATTATTTTTTTAAGATTGCGTCTCCGATTGCATTTAAATTCCGTATTGATAAGCAGTTATTGAGTAAGTTTGATTAAATAGTAACCAATTTGTTCCTAAATTAGTGATTTTTAGAAATGCAGTCACAAATTGAGATTGAGTGATAAATACAAAATGTAGTTTAATAAATCTTGAGTTGTTGACGCTTATTTTGTTGTCTGTTTGTATTGTATCTATGTTGCTATGACAACACTTTTACCTCCGCCGGCGGAAAAGTGAAAAGTAAAGCTCCGGCGGAGGAAAAACCAAACTTCACGGCCGCCTACACAGTCGAGTAATGACGGATTTACTGACGTTTGAAGAAAAAAATATTTGTGGTTACTTAAAACTTATTATATGCATAGCCAAAAGGCAATCGAAGTAAATAGGTATGCAGGCATTATTATTATAAACCCACGAAATAAAACCTTTAAGGATTATTTGTTCCTTAACATTATGTGAATATTATATGTTATTTTAGACATTACTATATATTATCAGCTCTGAAATTATAATATTTATTTGTGGAAACATACCTTGTATCAATGCAATCAGTCCCTAAGTATAAACTATAACTATTTAATTTTATAATGTAGAATAATTAGGAAGTATAGTATAGTGTAGTAGGGTAAAGAGTCTATTTTCACGAACATATGACAATGTCCTTGCCATATATTACCTGCTTTCTTTTGTTCACTCTAAATGCACAAATTTCACAATTTTAAACATATTTCATATTAACCCTTAGCTGGTATCGTCATCGGATCATTGTGGAGACGAGATGACTTCCTTACAAATAGGTGAATTTTTTGGTTTCACTTAAATTCGTTACGATTTAATATTTGGACTCGTAAATTACGCGGTTTTAATTAGATTTCGGGGGGGAGAGATGATTGTGTTAAATATATTCAAGTAAAATTAAACTCTCTTATATCCGAATAACAAGTTGGGCTAATAGCGTTAAGGTTCTTAGAGAACAAAGGGTACTATAATCCTACGGGATGCGAAAAGAGCCTACGGGACACGGAAAGTACGGGACAACCCCCCAAACGAACCTTGTGACGTAATTCCTTGGGGGTATCTAAAAAAAATGGAAATATATTACATACGTCTTGGTCAGATCTTATACGCTATGCTTTCAACTTGTTACTAATTTTCTTTAGTGTGTGCATGTGTACGAGGTGGTACGCATATATTTTCTGTATGAGTCATGTGAATGTGTCGAGCGTAGAGCACAGTGTAAGGGCCCATACTTTGGAGGCGTTATTTTTTTTTATGAATCGGTGCAGGGCCTGATTTAAATGTCGTAACTTAATTCTCGTAAATATATGTTTCTTTCTTATGTATGTGCATGTTTTCTCTAATAGATATAATCACTTTATGTTGTATTTCATTTTTTTATATGTTTAAGGTTATTTTCTATAAATTAACTTTGCGTTTTAATTAAACTGTACAAGTAAAGAAAAATAGAGGTATCAAGAATGTCCATTTGTGTTTTATTGCCAGTATTGACTGGTCACTTACGAAATTGTAATTATTCTAGATAATCGTTTCACAAACATCTACTATAGAACTTATTACCAAACAACGTCAATAAATCGGGTCTTAGCCGACAGTGGTGATAAATCATTCATCACCTCCAAAGAGTCTTTACCTTTGGGTACAATCATAGGTGCCTTGGGTCAGGGGCGTTTCAATACCAGTTAAGAGTCAAAAGTCTAAATATATCCTCTACAGCATTTAGTCCCGGTCCCAACGGGGGGAGCCATATTGGCTACTGCTTTTTTTTTTAGTTTGACGGCTTTCTGGTCTAGAAGGTGTTGATCCTGCTGTAGATTTAATTCCCGCGTTCATTCCGCTCCCTCAGATTCCCCTTAGTTTGTGTCGAGTAGTTTAGATATGTCATTTAAAACAAATTTGTTAAATATTATAAGAAAAATATATACGATCTTAATATACAAATAATTTAAATTAAGTAGTGTCTATTTTCAGGTAAAGCATAATTTTTCTTGCCTACTATGCTTTTTCTAAAATGCACGCAAAATTTAAATATAAACGAGCAATATCTGAAATACAGACATTCCCTTGATGATGTTTTACTGACACTACGATTTGTGATGTTTAAACAAAATACAAATCAAGTCCTAAAAGCGAAACGCTTATTTTAACAAAGGTATGGCGCCGTTACATGGAACAACTCACGAATCCGATTGCATTTCACATTCGGCAGGTGAAATTTAAGACACGCAGCAGGTAACTTTCGATTATACAGGGTTGAATGCCTCTTTCAGCATGATGAGTTTGATGTTCAGCTGCTCCTAATAACCATTGCAAACAAAAAATAAAGGCAGGATATTTTACTCCCTATCGTCTTTGTTCTGTCTATGCTGTCGGCATAATGCCGGGGCAAAAGGACTCAGGATCTCAACTTGGCTTAAATAAAAACTTACCTATGGCAAAATTGACAAATTACAACATAATTTTTGTCACTTTTGCAATACAACACATGATATAAGAGAATGAATATTGAAGAGCAGTGGTGTACCTATATATGAGTATTGACATCAGCAGTTTATTGAATTATATACGTAATATTATTGTTCTTCTATGCAGTAAACCTGAAGTAAATTTAATAAATAAATTGTATTATTATTTTTATGCAAACTATCTGAATATTTATAACATTGTAAAAATGGTATTTTGACGAAGTGGTGAAGGGGACAGAAAAAATTTCGCGGCGATATTTTTTCCCATATGTGCTTCTTGTCCTCTCTAGGCTCCTTTAGGTCAGATGACTTATGTTACTACTGTATTGGCCAAGCAGCTGAATTGAAATTCAAAACCCGTCGGTCGCCACTGTTCGTGTTTTACAAATGTCTAACAAATTTGAAACGGAATCTGACCAAATCTAGATCGCTCAAGTATGTCACGATAAATGGAAAGAAAAATTGTAGGGATTTTATTCTACGAGCAAATGCAAGAAACCTTTGGGATATTAGTCACAACGATGATATGGTAACGATAATATGAAAATGTGAACCGCGAAAGGAATAAGGACTGTTATTATTTTATATGAATCAATATATAAGGAATAAGGGCCGCCAAATTATATATTTTAAAACGCCAAGATGATGATAATGTTTAAGTTTAGAGGAATTTTATCAAAAATTCAGTGACTCGTCAGGCCACAGGCCGCAGAGGCAGAGTTAAAATTTTGCATTTTCTGAAGACGAAATTGAATATTTCCAAAATGGCCGACGAAATATGTTTCAACTATGCAAATTTTTGAGATCAAAAAGGTCCCAGTCTCGCAAGGGGCCTGTTCCACGTATTATATCAAAAATAGTTTAAAAATCATGGCCAAGCAGACCTAACAACAATCCAACAATCAGCTCTTCATGATCAATGCAAATACCCTATGAAGGATAGGATCGCTTACCCACGTATCCAAGTTTATTCAGTTGAGGCCATTGCATATGAAACGTGCAGCAAAAGTTGTATTGGAGTCATGGAAAATATTCCTTGTACAAGGCAAATCTTCAATTTTGCAAAGTGATAATGAAGATACTGCGGCTATTATGGAAGAGCTTGACAATTATGGCCTGAATGTAAAATTATATATAGTCGTATAATGGCATCAGCAAAGGCAGATTATGTGGAACGTGTCGTGTCAATCAAGAAAGTGAGAAAATTGTGGATGCTTAATAATGAATGGCGTTGTAATAAATATTGCTACAAAAAGTTTTGCATATTTATTTTTTATGACGTCCAATGGCAGAGAAACACATTATTCCATCGGTTTATAGGGCGAAGCCAATGGTGATATTAAATTTTGTTTCTTTACTTATAGACCAAGCGTTGGGTACAAAATATGGGGTTCTGTTTGCAAAAGGTCGAACAGAAATAAAATTTTGTGGGATGGTAGAGATAGGTCCCCTGATAGTACATCTCAGTTTGCGACCTCGGGGGGGGGGGGGGGGGGGGGGGC
>MU182887.1:67257-119210 GCA_016904865.1 Pissodes strobi | reverse complement strand
ATATAATGATATAGTGTAAAATGTTCAACATAATCGATAAAAAAGCTTTCCCAAAAAATATTTTGTTAATCTATTATCATTCTTGGGATAATTGTCACGCAAAAAGTTGAAAAATTGTGTAACTGTTATATTTTTTATAACAAAAGATAAGTATAGAAGTTGTGTAGACACCAAAATATAATAAAACTTTTAGCAGACTCATTATCAGCAAAAATATGACACACACGCATTGATTTGTCATGTATAAGTCATGTAATAGAAGAGATAAATACGGAGAAGATGGGGCACAAGATAAGCTAATGGGTGCTCCATGACGCAGTTACGTAAAAGATAGATCACCTGCTAGTGCAAATATACGAAGAAGCAGTCACAGCTTAGAAAAAGATAAACTTCTGGTACCTACTATCCTTAATTCTAATCGGGTACGAACCTTCGAGGGATTCCCCTGAAAAGGTAAATAAGGTCGATAATGAAAACTTTAGATTCCGCAAAATTGCGGATCATATATTATTATATCACGGCTAAATTGATTCAAACATCTACAATGGATTTGCTTAGATTTGCTTCCAATAAAAAAGATTTGGCAAATAAAAATAAATGGCGTAGCAATGGAATCAAAGTACCAGAAAGCTTGCCTCGTTTTATAAGTTAGTGAAGTGATGCATTACTGCTTGTAAGTGGCTTTGAGCTCTAAAAAAAACAAAAAATACTTAAATTAATATGGAAGTATCATTCGTTATTTACGTTTTCCTGTTTGGCCCTTCCAGGCTTTATATTATTTTAACAATTACCATTAAAGGACGAAACTCTATGACAATCAAAATAATTTTTTGTGTGGTAGGCTAACTTTCCGAAGATTATGTTGAGCGTATAGAACTAAAAGGCGATTATATTCGATCAAGTATAAAACACTCAATGAACCACGTGAATTCTGTAAGAAAGGTTTAAATGCTATTTTTTTCCTATCGACAGATATTGTTCAAAATAGGGATTTTTATAAAAGCTTTAACTAACTATGGTTAGTCCTATGTACTTACTTTGGTCGGCCTTTAAAAATATAATGATTGGTTAATGTCGCAAACTTATCATTGATACCTGATTAATTAATTTCTGTATTAAAGTTATAAAGAAATAAATAATATTATTCTGATATGAGGAATGTCAAATAATCGAATGTTGATGAAAGTAGAATTTCTTTTTGACACGAAAAATAGCATCATTGTTTGTGACACTACATTGGAGTGAGTGTCTAAACTTTTGTTAACTATAAGCAACTTATTTATTGAAATTCTCTATGTAGTCTATATTATTAACATATTTAATACTAAAGGCTAGACTATTTTAGGTAGGTACTTTGTACTGATCTACTGCTATGCATGGAACATCTAAAGTTATTGTCATAGGTATTGAAGAGTATTAAGATTTTATTAATTTGCAAACTGTTGAACTACAAATTCATGATACACTAGAATTCAAATATATCGCTTGTACTAATTTCTTTGTATAATAAAGTTAAAAACGATGAATACATAATAATGTCTACGGAATTAAACAACAAGAGATTTCATAGATGCAATGACCGTTTTTTTGCCAGTATTATATGTAGATTGAGCGTTCCATAAAGTTGAAATTGGGCAATTTGTGTGTAAATGAAATAGATATTTATAATGAGCTGATTCCTTATTTACTTCTGAAAGTCCTTTAAATTTTCTAAATAATAAACAATTTGTTTTGATTTACAACTAGTGAATCAAATAAATATATGTCTATAGCAATTAAATAAGGAAAATCATGCAGGTTTGAATTGATTCTCTCCTTGTTACTGTTGTTGTTTCATTATTGTGAGATTACATCGATCAAAAAAATTTGTCATCGTAAACGGGTAATTTTTAAATATATTATCGAGATTAATACCTACAGCATTTTCGTAATACATTGAAAATAGTTTGAAGAAACTGGTGCAAGAAGGTGATTATTTTTCGGTGTTAGAGACACCAACCAGCAGTAGCATTCATGTTAATATTTATAAGCTTGCTTCCCTGCTGGACATAGTCCGGTATCATCCAATAGAATTTACGTCCAATTTGGATAAAGTTTTTCTTCTATATTGGACATTTTATTTACTATATAATTTACAATTTTATTTTTCAAAGTATTCTATGGCTGTGCAGGGTGGGCCGAATTCGAGTCTACGTATCGCGGGAACTCGAAACCGCAAGCGATACAGTTGTCGGTTAAATTGGGGCAAAATTGCGCATTTAGGTGCCCAATAATATGTAGTTTAGAAAGCTGTAAAATTCCGAGTATTTCCGGAGATATCCGGAGAAAAGACAAAATATTGAAAAATAGTTTTATTTTTTTCCTGAGCTTATTTAAAAACGAATTTCAAATTGAATTGCACTTTTGCGTTGCCACTTTTTTCGCTCGATCCAATGGTGGGAATCAGTTTGAAATCCGACGTTTTGTGTTCAAGGGATCATCATCAACTTTCTTATTTAAATACGAACTTTCATTTTTGTATCGTTTTCAGATGATATTGGCGTTAATAATATGAACATGTGTTTTAAATTTTTTTTATTATTTTTTTGTATTATTTATTTTGCTTTGGGGGTAGAAAATAACGAACCTTTTACTATTTTTTATTTTTATTAAAAATAAAGGCTCCAATTTTTCACATAACATGAAAAACGAAATAAAATATTTTTATGGAATATAATAATTTCAAAAGAATCTTACACCATTTCAAATTACGCCAAAACAAAATAAGGACCTATTTAAAAAACAATAGAAAATAAATTACACACACATAATCATATTAATAACGCCAATATCATCTTAGAAACGAAAAAAAAATTAAAGCTCGTATTTAAAAAAAAGTTGATGATTCCTTGAAGGCGAAACGTCGGATTCTAAGCTGGATACCACCATTTGATAGAGCAAGAAAAAATGGCAATGCAAAAGCGCAATTATTCCCAGCCCAGGAAAAAAATAAAACGATTTTTCAAAATTTTGTTTTTTTTCCGAATATTCCGAATTTTAATACTTTCTAACCGACATATTGTTAGGTATCTAAATATGCAATTTTGCCCCAATTTGACCCCGACATCGTATCTCTTACACTTTTCGAGATCCCCATACATAGGCAAGAATTCGAGCCACCCAGTACGCATGTTCACGAACGGTAATAAAATAAAGTAGTTAAACATTTAATAAAAACAAAACTTCCCACATTTGTGATAATAAAGTAGAATATTCTGTTGCCATGCTTGGAATTCTTTAAACTTTTCTCGAGATATTTTTGCGATTTTTCCCCAAATTATAGGTTATATGTTTTTTCCAAAGTAGTGAGTTTGCAAAATATTATCTGTAAATTCTACAAAAATGAATTATTCATTTTTATATAAGCTTTTACCATGTTACCTGAAATAATTACATCTACCTGGAGAATTAAGGGTCATTTGTTGTGACTTTTCACTAATAAAAATTTCTTCATCTCACTGAAATCTTAGTTAAATTATATTTTTCTATACTGTTAGTGAAATACGCAATCTTTGGGAAGGAAAACCAGGGGGAAATTGTCATATTATTATGATTCATATTTTCATTGACATTATTTGTGATTAAAATATTTATCTAGTCTTACTAAAAATTCATAGTGGAGAAAAGACGAGAAATGAATTCAAGAGCATATTGCAAAATAATGGTGAGCCACAACAGAAAATTATTTCGAGGGCATTGCGTCTATTGCAACGAACCATGAGCTGGATTTACCGGAAGACGGCTTAGCAGAGAAGCGCTTTCTAAAATTTTGTGTTAACTTTTTTTTACTAATGTTCTTTAAATTATTGAAATCGAACTGAAGATCATAGTAGCAATAGTAGCATGCATAGTTCTATAGTAGCGTAATAGCTAATTATGCACCAAGGGCGTTACTAAGATGATTACGCACAGATAGCAACATCTCAACTCAGCAGATAGACGTCGCTCGAAGGGTGATTTATCTAGTAACACCATTGGTGCATACAAGATTTTATTTTTCACTTCGCAGGAAATAAATGTAAAAACTTTTTCATTTTGCCTTTTAAAAAATGCATACATTATCCATGGTTGCACCAATTTGACGGTCCAAGGAAAACGGCATGATAGGGCGTTATGAATTCTAGTGTCCTCTAATAATGCTTCTGTCGTTATGGTTAGATTAATATATCTCGTATCCTAGGTATTCTGAGCGGATAATACCGATCCGAAGTGAAAATTAAATATATATTGTCTTATCTACGGAGATTCAACATTTTATAATAATTGCAAAGGTCCAATAAAAATGACAAGTATAAATTAAACTTCTGTCACGACAATACACTATTTATCATTGTGCTTTAAGTAAGAATTAGACCTTGAAGCAAAACATTTTCTTGTTGCTAGATCAAGCACTTATCACATGATTACTATGAACAAAACAATTTGATGTCACAAATATCAATACTGAATTGAAGATCTATCAAACAGCTTCTTATTTAGAAGCTGTAGATAAGGCGGCTTGTCTTCTAAGATGCGAGCTAACGCAGGATAACATGAATAGTCCCCCAGCTAATGCAATACACATAGATAGATTCGCCCACGTGCCATTTACTTTATAGAAAAGTTGGGAATACACGTTGGTGAAACCTATACCAAATACTTGTGAGGCAGCGTTCAGGAGACCAGCTTGGGTGCCCTCTGGTTCTGGATAGGTCAATTCGGATCCTAGTTCGAACCCTACTGGTAGCAGGCCGGTCATGAAAAATCTAAATAAGAGATATAAAATTATTATTCTATTAAGCAATAAGCAGATGCTGTTTTAATTAATCAATAAGTTCACTTGATTCACAGTTTCCCCAGCGGTATATTTGTTAAAGAGTTTAATAAAACAAAATTGATGTGCAGTTTCTACAAGAGATTGAAGCAAATAAAATGTATGATTAAGTTTTGAACGAATCTTTCCACTACAATTTACTGGCTTATATTTGATTATGGGTTTTTGTGCTAATGTTATATTTTAAGGAAGATTTATTGTCGATCAAGTGATATCTTGCTCATACTAAGCCACTTCTGCGTATTTTGATGTAATAAGGAAGTTAAACTTGACGAAAAATCAGCAACTAGATGAAATAGGTAGTTTGTACGAAGCACAAAATTAATTTGAGGTAGCCAGAAATTATTATCGATATCATATTATTTGAGATAATATTATGTGAACCATTTCATAAATGCTTATATAATTATATTATATACTTGCCCAAGTAATCCAGACACCAAATATACTACATAAAGTCCTTGATCTAAAGTGAAAGTGAATACAAGCATTCCAACCAAGGAGAAGGCGTAAACTACTATTGTGGTCTCCCTAAAATTAAAATAATATAAATAATTGATTATTCTTCCATTTCAGTAATTAAAAAAAAATATATATATATACCTCTCAATCTGAGATAAATAATTTTATTGCATAAAATAAATTTGATTATTTTATTTAGTTATATCAAAGTATATGTAAACTAGTAGCTCCACTCCCCCAAATATTTTCTGCCAGCCGCCGGAATTCCGCAGATTGTTGGCAGCATGTGGAGCGTTTTAGTTTAATCAGTCGTTCGTATGTAGGCAGAGTGTTCAGAACAGAGTCGGATTTGTGAAAATCCTTAATTTTATTTCTTTTTTAATATTTTATTCGGACTTCGATGGAAATATATACGAAGCAATGAAAAATACAAAGGCAAATAGGAAAAATCTATAGTATGTGAATAGATATGTTAATAAAATTAGGTGAAGGAGGCGAGAAGACCGGAAAAATCGTCTAGGTGTCAGATTTTTTTTTATAAGTACATATTATATAACGATAATGGAATGCTTTGTAAATATTATAGTTATTTTTGTTACAAGTACCTAAAATAAAGTTTTACAGGACGAATCATTGCTGTTTCCGGACGAGGCGTTAGCCGAGTTCGGAATAGCAGATGAGTCCTGAAAAACTTCATTTAGGTACGTGTGACAAACACTATTTTTGTTATACGCTTTTTACAATTCTTCAGAACGCTTAAATTTGCAAATTAACCATAAATTTTGAAATCATAATGTTCGAAAAAGTAAGCTTAGAAATTGATATCGTAGCAACTATTTGACAATTTTGTCATGTCATTCGAAATTTGACATTTAGACATATTCAGGAATTTTTAAATAGTCCGTAAAGGTTGCCATGACGACTTTTAGGTACTAGGCCTAAAAAGAAGCATTTTACGGACTCAAATGAGTCCGTAAAATAGCTGTTTTTGGGAGCGCGTCACAAAATAGATATTTATGCAACAAGTGTGTAAAGTGAATCTTTTTTTATGAATGGGAATATTGTCGCATGAGCCGTAGGCGAATGCGACAATCCCATGAATAAAAAAAGGGTACTTTACACATGAGTAGCATACAAAATTTTTTCTACTATCGAAAAATATATGAAAAAATAAAAATAATGTTATATTACTTTACGCACTAGTGCGTAAAATAAATTATTTTACGCACTAGTGCGTAAAATACCTTACTTTACGCACTGCACATTAAAAAGGCCTATTTTACGAATCTTAGAGAGTGCGTAAAGTGAGCATTTTACGCACGGTAGTAGAAAAAATATATTTTGGCACTGTGAAACTAACCCAAAGTTGATTCGACGACAAACTCAAACTAAACAAATCTATTAAAATGGATTATAACGTATCGGAACCGGTTCAAATAACTAAAATAAGTTGAGACTAGTGAAACTAGCCGAAAGTTGTTTGGACGACTAACCCAAACTAACCCAAAGTTGATTCGACGACTAACCCAAACTAACTAAATTTATTAAAATTGATTATAAGGTATCGGAACCGGTTCAAATTACTAAAATAAGTTGAGACTAAATGAAACTAGACGAAAGTTGTTTGGATGACTAACCCAAATTAACCAAATCCATTAAAATTGATTATAACGTATCAGAACCGATTCAAATGATTAAAATAAGTTGAGACAAAGTGAAACTAACCAAAAGTTGAATCGACGATTAACCCAAACTAACCAAATCTATTGAAATTGATTATAACGTATCGGAACCGCTTTAAAAGACTAAAACAAGTTGAGAATAAGTGAAAGTAAGCGAAAGTTGAATCGACGACTAACCCAAACTAACCACATCTAATAGAATTGATAATGACGTCGGTATTGTAACCGTTTCAAATGGCTAAAATAAGTTGAGAATAAGTGAAACTAACCGAAAGGTAATTGAACACTAACCCAAACTAACCAAATCTATTAAAATTGATTATAACGTATCGGAACTGCTTCAACTGGCTAAAATAAGTGGAGAATAAGTGAAGCTAACCGAAAGTTGATTGCACTACTAACCCAAACTAACCAAATCTATTAAAATTGAATATAACGTGACGGAACCGGTTCAAATTATTAAAATAAGTTGAGACGAAGTGAAACTAACCGAAAGTTCAATCGACGACTAACCCACACTAACCAAATGTAATAAAATCATTATAACGTATCGGAACCGCTTTATATGACTAGCATAAGATGAGAATAGCTGACACCAACCGACAGTTGAATCGACGACTAACCCAAACTATCCAAATCTATTAAAATTGATTATAATGTATCGAAATCGATTCATATGACTAAAATAAGTTCAAACTAAGTGAAACTAACCGAACGTTGATTGGACGACTAACCCAAACTAACCAAATCTATTAAAATTGATTATAACGTCTCGGAACCGGTTCAAATGACTAAAATAAGTTGTGACTAAATGAAACAAACCGAAAGTTGAATAGACGACTAACTTAAACTAGCCAAATCTATTAAAATTGATTATAACGTATTGGAACAGGTTCAAATGACTATAATAAGTTGAAACTAAGTGAAGCTAGTCGAAAGTTGCTCGTAGTCGCCCCCAAACTAACCCAAACTAACCGAATCTATTGAAATTTATTATAACGTATCGGAACCGCTTTAAATGACTAAAATAAGTTGAGAATAAGTGAAACTAACCAAAAGATGAATCATCGACTAACCCAAACGATTCACACCTATTAAAATAGATTATAACGTAACGGAATTGGTTCAAACGACTAAAATAAGTTGAAACTAAGTGAAGCTAGTCGAAAGTTGATTGTAGTCGTCCCCAAACTAACCCAAACTAACCAAACTTATTGATATTGATTATAACGGATCAGAACCGGTTCAAATGACTAAAATAAATTGAAACTATGAGAAGCTAATCGAAAGTTGATTGGACGACTAGCCCTAACTAACCAAATCTATTAGGATTTATTATAACGTATCGGAATCGCTTTAAATAACTAAAATAAGTTGAGAATAAGGGAAACTAACCGAAAGATGAATCAACAACTAAGCCAAGCTAACCAAACCTATTAAAATTGATTATAACGTATCCGAACCGGTTCAAATGACAGTTGAAACTTGAAGCTTATCGCAAGTTGATTGGCTGACTAATCCAAAGTAACCAAATCTATTAAAATTGTTTATAACGTATCGGAACCGGTACAAATATCTAAAAACAAGTTAAGACTAAGAGAAGCTAACCGAAAGTTGATTTGGGTACTAACCCAACTAATTACATCTATTAAAATTGATTATAACGTCTTAGAACCGGTTCAAATAATTGAAATATGTTGAGACTAAGTGAAACTAACCGAAAGTTGAATCGACGAATAACCCGAACTAACCAACTTAGTCAGGTTAGTCGTTCAATCAACTTTTGGTTAGTTTCACTTAGTTTCAACCTATTTTAGTCATTGGAAGCGGTTCAGATATTTTATAATCAATTTTAGTAGATTTGGTTACTTTGGTCTAGTCGTCGATTCAACTTTCGGATAGTTTCACTTTTTCTCAACTTATTTCAATCATTTAAAGAAGTTCTAATATGTTATAATAAATATTAATAGATTTGGTTAGTTTGGGTTAGTCGTCGATTCAACTTTCGGTTAGTTTCACTTATTATCAAGTTATTTTAGTCATTTAATGCGGTTCCGATACATTATAATCAATTTTAATAGATTTGGTTAGTTTAGGTTAGTCCTCGATTCAACTTTCGGTTTGTTTCACTTAGTCTTGACTATTTCAATCAGTTGAAGCGATTCCGATGCGTTGTAATCAATTTTAATAGGTTTGGGTTAGTTGTCGAGTCAACTTTCGTTTAGTTTCACTTATTCCCAACTTATTTTAGTCATTTAATGCGGTTCCGATACGTTATAAATAATTTTAATAGATTTGGTCAGTTTAGGTTAGTCGTCGATTCAACTTTCGCTTAGTTTCACTTAGTCTCAACTTATTTTAGTCGTTTGAACCGGTTACCACACGTTATAATAAATTTTAATAGATTTGGTTAGTTCTCGTTAATCGTCGAATCAAGTTTCGGTTAGTTTCACTTAGTTTTAACTTATGCCTTAGTCATTTGAACCGGTTCCAACACGTTATAATCAGTTTTAATAAATTTGGTTAGTTTGGGCTAGTGGTCGAACCAACTTTCCGTTAGTTCACTTATTCTTCACTTATTTTAGACATTTAAAGCGGTTAGTTTGGGTTAGTTTGGGTTAGTTTGGGTTACATTATAATCAATTTTAATAGATTTCTTTAGTTTAAGTTAGTTTTCCAATAAACTTTCGGTTAGTTTCACTTAGTCTTAAATTCTTTTAGTCATCCGATACGTTATAATCAATTTTGATAGATTTAGTTAGTTTGGGTTAGTAGTTCAATCAACTCTCGGTTAGCTACACTTATTCTCAACTTATTTTAGTCATTTCAAGATTTTCAGAATACATTAAAATCAATTTTAATAGATTTGGTTGGTTTGGGTTATTCGTCCACAACTTTCGGTTAGTTTCATTTAGCCTCAACTTATTTTAATTATTTGAATCTGTTCCGATACGTTATAATCAATTTTAATAGATTTGGTTAGTTTGGGTTAGTCCTCCAATCAACTTTCGGTTAGCTTCAGTTAGTATCAACTTATCTTAGTAATTTGAACCCATTACGATACGTTATAATCAATTTTAATAGATTTTGTTAGTTTTGGTTAATCGTCGAATCAAGTTTTGGTTAGTTTCACTTAGTCTCAGTTTATTGTAGTCATTTGAACCGGTGCCGGTGCCGATACGGTACAATCAATTTTGATAGATATGGTTAGTGTTGGTTAGTCGTCCAATCAACGATACAAAAATGCCATAACGCGAGACGAAAACATAAACCATGTCATAACGTGTCCTTGAAAAATCACTTTCATGAAACGAAAGAAATGTAGTAAAAATGAGATTATTATATTACTATATATTTTTAAATACATTTTAGGTAATCCACTATTACTGCTATCTTTGAAACGGTCAAAGCTACAAAGTTGATTAAATTAGAAAGTTGCCATTATTGATGCCTTTTCAAGATCGATTTGCAGTGTTGTTAAATTCTTGTTAGATTCTGAGATAGCAACAGTGGTATCACCTAAAAATGACACCTCGTATAGCAATTTTTTTTTCAATTTCTTTCTATGAAAATATTTTTTCAACTTTGCTCAGTTTCACTTGATTTTTTACCCGGCCGGCATTCAGTAGGTCTTTCGGTGCGAGTCCACACAATCTCCTGAATATATCTCTGACTAGAGAAAGCCACGCGAATCAATCGGACACTTACGCAGCGCATCGGTCATCTCCAGTTGTCACTTGATATAAAAGAATGTGGCTGAATTACATCAAAGGATTTACCGCTGAGTGAACTTACTAGTTTACAATACATATACTTTGGTTATATTTTTGGTAGGTATTGTATACGTACTTAAATTTGCGGAATCGGTCCAATACATATCCGCAGCATACTGACCCAACCATTCCAGCAACAGTAATAACGAGTCCAATGCGTCCAGCATCTTTGTCAGCATCCTAAAAGATGCAGGATATTAAAAAAACATTCATCAAATAAACCAAAATTTAAAGCTTCATGTTTTGTGCTCTTTTATGTTGTGGCAAAGTAGCCTATGATATTTTTCAACCGTTAGTAGCAAAACGATACTGCTATTATAGTCCGTATTAAACTGACATGTTAAGGTACGTATCCACTGGTAAACATAAAGTGACAATTTCGTAAACAGTTATAAGCCCTGTTTGGTGATTCGTTCTTATGCGATTCGCAAAAAAATCACAAGCAATTATTCGTTAACTTCTACATAAAAACAGTTTTTTTATTTGATGTTGTTCACAAAGAAGTTTGGCCTTTATCAATTAAATGAAGAGTAAAGGCTGTGTGCATGTACGAAACATAGTAAGGAAACAATCTTTGTATATCATGCAAATTTTAATCCAAAGGGACTTCTATCAAGAGCGTAACAGAGCGCTTTCGGCCGTAGCCATCATCAGTGTTACCTGAAAGTAAGTAAAAGAACCCCTTGTCAGTGGAGAGTCAAAGAATGTTGTTGATTTGAGACAATGGTTATTTTTTGTAAAAAATTTTATGAGATATAATACTGTTGCGCTTAGTTATAAATTTGTTGGGATTAAAAAATTTTAATTACAAAAAAGCTAAAATTATTAATTAAGAATGATGATTTTTGTGTAATTTTTTGTACGTAAAAAAGAAAATGGTGGGCATTCTTTTACTGACTTGTCAGTAGTCATAGGACGTATCCATGGATCAAGCACACAACAAAAATCAACAATGGTCACAATTGGCAGCTTTCCATTGCTATGTTAATAGGTTACTTAATATACCTTTGTCTTCTGTCGAATACAACAAAGAAGTAAATATAATTAGACAAATCGCGTTCAAGAACCATTTTGATCCTAGTCTTGTTGACACATTAATCAACAAAACAAAACTCAACAAACTAAGAAAAGAACTTTCTCACAGCTTAATAGACAATTCACAGAAAAAATACTTCTCCATCCCTTTTTTTGACTTAGAAACGAACCGTAAGATTTCCAAAACAATTCACCAATTTGCCAGTAATTCTTATCTTTTCTTAAAAAATAGAAATCAATTACAAACCTTTTTAAATAACACTATATGTTAAATAGATATTCTCTCAAAAAGTGGTATTTATAAGTCGGCGTGCAACTCTTGCGAGTGCACCTACATAGGTAAGACATTTAATTTAGTCCACTGAAAGTCCGTATCAACGAACATTTGAACAGAAAAAATTCTGCTTTTGGAGAACATTTGCGAAATCATAACCACAACTTCATCCTCATTCCATTTCAAAGATCTTGTATAACATTTCATCAAAAAACTTCAATAGGCTGGATTTCATGGAGAACATCGAGATCCACAACGAGCTGCGTACAAACAACCATTGCCTCAACACTCAGGTCAATCTCAACAGATCTTACATTCCATTACACAGAAGGCTTCTCGACTGAATTAACTTTTCGCCCATAAACTTGGAGGTTGGGAGAGCCGCTTGATCAAGCATTTTCATTTCAAATAATTTCTCCTATTTTTACTACAGTAATGTAATTTTCTTCCTCTTTTTTCTCTATCTTTCAAGTTGATTTAGCTTAGGCTAAATTTATCCCTTCTTACGTTAGTCCTCTAGGAGTTGAGTTAACTTAGGTTATTGCGCTTGAAGTACGAAATCTAATTCCAATATTGGATTCGATTTTCTTTCTGTCTCACGTGACCTAGGGAATCTGTTTGATTGGAGCGTCTAGGAACGCCGCAGTAAAACTACTTGGGCACGGATTTCTTCTTTTGGAGCCCGAGGGACTTCTTATTCAGCTTTGTAGGTACGGTCCCTTTTCCAGAGAAGCCTTTCGGTTGATAAGTCGATTTTTAAAACTTGTTTTACGCCGAGTCTTTTGCGGTGGATTTTGTCGGCTAACAACGTAGTGATTCCCGTATTAGCCGTTGCGATTTGTTTTCGATTAAGTGTAGTGCTGTAAATACTAGAAAAACTCGCCAAGCGAGGATATTTGAAATTGGTTTTATTCGGACGTAGGCGGCCATAGTGGTCCTTGGCGGTTGTTTTTGTGCCGCGTAGTTTTGTATCTTTAGTATTGGCATGGTTGTATTGTTTCACTTTTCATTAATTTCGGATCTGATTTAATAAGCTAAATTATTCGGCGTGTCGTCATCCCAATTAGAGATTTGATTAGAGTTGATAGTCCTTTTTACTACTCAGGTGGCCTAGTTTATTATATAATGATTATTAAATTACCAATTTTCATTCATATCAGACTCGATTTAAGTGGCTAGATTATTCGGTATAACGTCAAACTGATTCGAGAGTAATTTAAGTTTTTGGGCTTCTATATTTGCATAAAAGAGTCGTTGTTATTTAGTCTTGGGGTTTTACGATCGGCCAAATTAATCATTTTATTTTTTCCCGACGAAATGTAATGTAGATTTTCGGTAATTTTAGTAGTTCGATTTACTTGACCAATCCGAAGCGATTTAGGTACGAGTGTAGATTTTAACCATTGACTTCGATACAACTCTTTTCTACAGCCATTGCGATTAATGCTAAATTTCATGGAATTTGTTAGAATCAATGCAATGAGGAATTATGTTTTTTTTTCAATTTTATTATTTAATCTTGTGTGGGTTGTTGATTTTAATTATTAATTAGACACTAAACCGGGAAATTTGTTAGATAGGGGCTAGTTAATGCAGTTTCGCTTATTATTACATACCGTACTAAGGGAAGCCCTCACGTCGTAAAATGTAGAGTACATGTTTTCGGCGTATTTTCGTTCATTCTCATTTACTTTATTGAACTTTGTTTTCGATTTATTAGAATTAAAGGTAGGGGCACTCTATCTTTTTGTCGTTCGGATTATCTATTTACTAAACTCGTTTAGTGCGATGTTTTTATTCAAGCATACTTTGCTGCTTTTGGTTCGCTATGTGGATCGTACTTGAACTTTTCACTTGAATTATTAAAATTAAATTCGGGAAGAGTTATGCCTTTTATTTTATAATAATATTGGAGGGTCACTCAGACCATTTATTTGGCAAATTTGTTAGTATGATTTTTCATTAAAGTTTATTTTAGTGCCTTTGTTCGTTATTTAGATTTTACTTGAATTCTTTTATCAATATGGTATGGTTTTTATCTGCACCAGTCTACTCACGATCCAAATAACTACATTTATTTATCTGTTATTTTGTACTATTGCTGTTACTTACTGCTTTCAACGATTATGTACGTATTGCGGTGACAAACTCGGTACGAATTATTGGACTGCTTTTTCTAAAAGGCTGTAATATTATTTTTAGCTGATGGTGTCGGCTTCCCTTGAGCGAACTTTTTTTGCATAACTAATATTAAGCTCTAATTGTAATATATTTCGATTGCTCTCATATATTATTACGGGGGTGCTTTTCTCATTTATTTTTTGTTTTTTTTTAACTTTTGGTTTAATTTTGAAATTTGATTTAAAATAAAACGGGTAATATCCTGTCTATTGAATCTGACATTTGAAACTCTGCTGAATTATTTTGGAAAGATAGCATATAATAGCAATCAATTTACATATCGTTGTGACTCGTTACTAGGGAATGTTTCCATTCCTAGGGTCCTTTCGCTGGGGCAGGAGTTTAGCAGCCCTTGTACTAGGCGAGAACTTGTTGGTTCCCCTACCTGTCTGGACGGCTGTAGATTTGGCCCAGCGGAACTTGCTTAACTAGTGTGACCTGACCGTCCATTGGACCGGCGCGCGGCGAGACGTGTTGGACGTCGAAGGGTTTTCCACCCAGCTAAGCGCTAAATTATTTTAGTGTTAATCACTCGGCCCGGGCCGAGTGAATAAAAACTAAGCTTTTGCTTTTAGTATGAAGTATAAGCTTTAGTTTTTACTAGGTAGATTTAGCTTTTGCTAATAGCATTTGCTGAAATTGAAGTGAATAACCTTTTGCTTTTACTTACTAGCAAAACCTAGATATTTTAAGTATTTACTTAAAGTTCTTATTTGGTAAATCATCCAGAAAAACTTGTTTTTATATTGATAAGGCCTATATTTATATTTTTATGACTAATCAGCCGGCCGTGAGATTCTGTGGAACTGCAGGCTCAGACCTGTCGATAGACTGTATGTGTATGGACAAATTTTAACGCCGATGTGCAAATCGACAAGAACTACAAGAATATCGAGCACATGAAAACTTTTTAAACCAGTATCATTAACGAATGCTAATGGTTTACGTGCAAAATGAGTAGTGATTCAGAAAATTCTACAAGTGATTCTTTGGGCGGAGGAAGTTCCTGCAAAAATTTCGTCCAACCTGAAATTGATGGAAATTTTGGAAAGCTAAATATTATATTTAATAAATCGCAAGTTCCTAAAATAAAAGAGAAAAAAGAACAAGCATAGAAAGAAATGCACCAAAAATATATTTTGCAAATTGAAAGGGATTTAATTGAAAAACAACTAAAAAAGAAAATCCAAAATACGAAGACCGAGTTGAAGAAAAAGACGGACAAAACTGCAACGGGAAATAAGAAAATTGTTTTAAACGCGTGGGAAAAACAACTTTTGGCGCTAATGGAAGGACAAGAAAACCCTGTTTTTGCAAAAAGTACCAGGTAGGTAATAAAGTATGGCTAGAAAAAGAAATAAATGGTATGAAGATGTAAAAACAAAATTAAGTAATTTTTCGCCGAATAATGTATAAATTGCTGTTTTGCTGCTATTTGATTCACAAAATTATTTCAGGAGCAATGTCGATAGGTTCTGTGATGGAACAACCTCAGCCATCAACGTCCAAAACTGAAGAATTTATTCCACCTCCGCCTCATGTTCGGCCTTTACCTGCTAAGTCTCCAGTTACCAGAAGAACCAAATTTAAGGAAACAGAGGAAACCTCAAATTTGTCCAATACAGAGCTCCAACGACTGGTATTGTTGGAACAGCTGGAACTAATAAGGGTTCAAAAGGAAAAGGAAACATTATTGTTGGAAAAAATACAAAAAGAAAATGGAAACCAAATTGAAGAAAGAAATAATTTGTTGTTCAGAAATTTGTAAATAAGTGAATAAATTGTTTTCGTGTTTTGCTTCATAGTCGATTTCATGGCTACAATATACAAATATATACCAAAAAAAAAAATCTTCATAAGATTTTTTTGATAAATACGTGTAATGAACTTAACTCAGCTTAAGGTTCCTACTTACATTTAAATTCAACTTAAAAAATAATTGAAAATAATAAAAACCATAAAATATAACATTATACAGGGTGGCCCATTGAAAACTTTCTAGAAGGCATAACTGTCTAAAAAAGTTGTTGCCGAAAAAATCCTCCTTCAAGCATCTTGTTTGTTTTACTTATTACGTATTAATATTCATGTTGTCTTTTCATATTATATGGTATCGTACTTAGTAGTATATTTACAACTGCAATTGAAAAACTATGTTTTTTATTTCTTCTCGTCTCTGTTGACCATGCTGACGGTCGTTATTCAGCTCATCATTATCTTCCACAACTTCTTCACCATCGTGATCCTCGGCGGAAGTACCCATGACATTGGTAATTGGTCATTTAAATGCTTTGCAACATTATGCAGAACCACAGCGCTGACGACTACTGACGGAATTTTGTCAATGTTCAATCGTATCTGATGTTGCAAAACTTGGAATCGACGTTTTAGTTGTCCGAAACAGCGTTCTATAATAACGCGCTCTCTTTTACGTGAATTATTATACGCTCTCTCTTGAGGTGTGGTGGGGTTTCTATACGGTGTTAATAGCCATGGTGTTATGCTGTACCCTTCATAGTATAAAAAAGTCCATAGTTCTGTTGACGTCTTCTCATCATACCAAAAATATTTGATCTTCTTAAAATACGACTGCCGTGCACCGAGCCAAGCCATTGAACATCTACGGATGTAAAAAATTCTTTTCGGTCACAAGTTGCTTGCACATTGAAGGCTGATTTTCATATATAGGACTGTGCACCGACTGTGCGCCTACCGTGCACCTACCGTGTTGTTACCACTGTAAATCAGAAAAATTGCATGGTCCATATAAAACGCACTGAAGCCGTTATTTACATTTACACATATAGGACTGTGCTACGACCGTGTTGCGGTCGTCCAGTTCTATTGTGAAAAAGTAGGAGATCCGCGACGGCCGCAGCATGGTAGGCGCACAGTCGGTGCACAGTCCTATATATGAAAATCAGCCTTTATACTACACCAGCCTTTCCTACTGATATACTCGTCACCATGTAGCGATGGCTTTATTATTGGTACATGAGTGCAATCAATGCACCAAAAGCACAGAGAAATCTATACAACTTTGCCCATTCGTCGATTGCCTGGTCAGTCGAGTTTTCTGTAGGAAATTTAATCCAAATTCCTGCCTTTTCAACTATTTTTGGTAAAACGTCAGATATCGTTTTACATATTGTTGTTCTATGAACTCCTTCTTCTTTTCCGATCCCTATTTGAAATCCAGTATCACTTAAAAATCCCAAAAATATTTGCATTTGTTTTTTTTTTGGACACAATGCACAAGCTCTAGTCTCCACTTTTGGCTCCAAAAAATGGTTAGTTATCCACTCAACATTTTCTTCACTAAATCTATACAGACCTAGGTTTCTTCGGCACGACTTTCTTTTCTTTCGGGGTTAAATTTTACAGATCTTATATTTGTCGTAGTCTCATGGTGAAATCCGCTTTTTCATGAAAAGACTAGTCATATCATGAAACGTCGGCATATTGTGTAAATAAATGAGGCTACATAATCTGCCGAGGCGTTTCCCGAAATCACTACATTCTTTCGGCGGATAGCGTCGTAACATGATCCGACTGAATTTAAAGAACGGCACTTCGTGAAGCGGGCAAAGCGGCTAGATAATATTTTATCTCTATTTGTGGAAGGCATGGAACAAAATACTGGAAATGAGTTATTTGATGGACACTACAATGAATACTATAGGCAGTATTCAAATAAGCGACCATACAATATGCAACAATTAAAAAAGGTATGTATTAAAACTTTAACAATATGTATTCGTGATGCAAACAATTTCTCGCAAGAGCTCTCCTGGTGTAGAGGTTTAAAACGTTGGGTCTCACCTGGAAAACACGGGTTCGAACCCCGTTGCTTTTTTTATTTTATTTTTTTTTTATTATGTTTCTAAACAGCTTTTTTTCTTGATTTTGGGTATGTCTTGGGTTAGATTGGGTTAGCACCTGGTTAGTTTCCTTTTCTTGAGCCCCCGTAGCGAACGAAGCGAGCGGAGGGCCATGCGGATCGACCGATAGGAGAGGCCGATTTTGATATAGTCGGCTACGCCTGTAAAGGATCTTAAAATGCGTATAATCCTACCTTTAAATACCAAATTAACATAATGTGCGTTCTCTTCATGGGCACTTCATGAAACGGGAACGTTCAAAGTTAGGCAGGTTGTGTTACACACAATACGCCGCCATAATATGGGTTTTTCATGAAAAGCCTTGTCTGATTATGTAGCTTCATATTTTTACACAACATGCCGACGCTTCATGATGTGACTAGATTTTTCATGAAATGACGGATTTCAGTATAAGACTACGACATATTCATAAATGCAGCCATTTCTGCCAAACTGTTTAACAATACTAAATTTTTAAGACAGGTTTTAACAAGCTTGCAAAAATGTAAGCTTTTCCTTAATATTCTTAGTAATTGCTTACTTTTATTCACACCATTTTTAGTCAATGCTAAATTGCATTCTTAGTAAAACCTAATACTTATTTTTATTCACTGTAAACTAAGCATTTGCTAGGAAAATGTATGTTTTAGCTTTTACTGAATTTTTATTCACACTGCCCATTGTCTGTTGTGAAATAATTGTCTCTTCGTGAATTATTGGTAACTTAACTCTGGTTGTATTTGCGCCTTTTTATCTCTGCGGTTTACGTGATCACGATCCCGCGCGGTAGCCAAAACTCAATTTAAGTTTTTTTCCCTCCCTCCAGGAGCACTTGACTGGTGCTGAAACATTAATTCCAGTATCTACCCTTAACAACAAAGAGTTTTGGTCAACCTGAGATAAATAATCTTATTTAATAGTTATAATTTCATTGTTAGTTGTTTAGTTTTGAACTGCCTACGATTGTCGGTGTCGTATCTCATTTTATAGATGTAAATTTTCGAATCGCTAATTGCAATTACAACTTTTTCCTACTGTTTCAAGGCTATTCTTGCGGCCCTTTTCGCTTTTTTCCCTGTTTGTTTTCTTTATCAAATAAAGAGATAGTATTGTTTCTGCGGCGTTTTATTTGGTTCCACAATCTACTATTCACAATTTTGATGGTGATCATATTTTTCTCTTTAGCGATTCTTACCGGCAAGGTTTACCTTGAGGAACCGAGATCTTGCAGCAGGTTCCACGAATAACGCGGGGATCTCCAGTTTGGTCCGTAACGAACCCGGTGACGCCCAAAGAACCTCTCTCCCGAGCAGCGGGCAAATTGCGCGCTCACTTTACAACTTGCTACAAGGCCTTGCATTCCGATCTTGCCGGGTGTTTATTTTAACGAAGGAAATCTGGTCGAATTCGGTAAGTGTATATTAATACTAATCTCAGTGGAACTCGTCATAGCTCCACGAGCATTGAACATCTTCTAATCTTTACTAAATAATATAAAATAATATTTTCATTACACCGAAAGCACGTGGCAATATGTCGTTCTTTGGCAGAACGAATGAATTTCTTAGTTGCACTACCTTCATTGTTATAAGAAATTATCTGAAGATGAGCAAAGCCGTCAACGGTATCGGCAAAGGAGCCTTTTTCAGAAAACTCAATATCCTAGCTTTAATTTTTTTAGCAGCTTTAAGACTAGATGATGCAAGTGAATTTAAAAAATCAACCAAATATCAACTAACGAAATGAAGATGGCACTCGAGGAGTATAGGAATAACACCTGTTTAATAAGCTGAAAAAGCTAAGCACAAGGACAAATACAGGCATGGGGCAAGGTAAAGGCACTAATGAAGACTCCAACACATATCCTACCGATCTATGGACCCAACGGTACGGCATATCTGAATACAGAATAGACTGAGTCTTTCAACGATTCGGTTGAAGAAATATTTACTGTAAATCAAGTGAAAGTAGAAGGTGAAGACCAAGAACTAAAGCATGAGGAGGAGGTGGAGGAAGCGATGGAATTCTTAGCTGCACAGAATGAAGAGGAAGGGTTAAGGACTTTGTTACGCTATTGGAGATAAAGAAAATCATATGTCATATAAGGACAAAAAAGGCGCTCTGGGTGGTGATTGCATTAACAATAAGATGCTAAAAGAATTACTGAAAGTGGGATATGCTTAGCTGGCAAATATAGCGAATGCGGTGGCAAGCCTTGACCTGTAAGGAAATAATTCGTTACATGTTTTTTCATATTCTAAGATTTATTTATTACAAAGTGATTTTTATGCAAATTTCTACATGCGGTGGATTTCTGTAATTTAGACGGGTTTCGATAGAAGTTAAATCATTTATACATAGAGAGCTGCCATTAGAATAGTACGAGTAGTATTTCTACATCGGTTTCTTTAACGAGAATAGTTTAATGTTCCCCCTTTGGATTGAGGGCGATAGTAATATCATATTTTTTGATGAGTCGTCCCCCTTCTCCGAGCGGCGCGTATCGTAGAGATATTGGAATCGACCGGCCAACTAGGCTTTGTCTCTGATTTCACGTCAAGGTGAGAAGCCCATTTATATTTCTGCCGAGTGTAAATTTGCACATTCGATTTTTAAGTTTATCGAAATTATTTTTCTGTTTTACGAGTGTTTTAGGAAAATTTTCAGATTATAGAGGGATTTTCAAAGCAATGATCTAGCCAACAATATTTTTGACTAGATTTCTAATATCTAGATTTATAAATTGTATTCTTTATTCATCGTGGCCATCTTGGCACTTTTTATGAAATATTGTTGAATAAATTATCTTGTTGGACCCTTTATTATTGAATATAGTTCGGTATATTTATCGTGAAATTCGTTAACTTTTACAGAAATATTTAACTGCTTAGTTGGAAGTTGACAGGGAGACTTTTTAACAAACACCATTTTATTACCGGTTTCTGTTGGTTTTTTATGTTTTTAGGAAATTCTTGGCTCTAATCTGCCACTTTTAGAAGTCAATTAATTGATTGAGGCACTTGCCAAATTTGGGAAGGGACGGATGGGTAGCCAATAGACCTACAGTTTACTGCCGGTGTAGGATTTGGGAAATCCTACTTTCTAAAAGTTTAAGGTGAGTGTCTCTTTTATTATTTTTAATTTATTAAATATAACATTGAATCTCTTTGAGAACATACCTTGGATTTTTATTTTTTCTCTCTACCGACCCGACAGTCGACGGTGAATTTATATATATTCTCTTTGTAAATCTAGCTCCTTGCCAAACTTTTAATTAAATTTGCTTTGCTTATCTTTCTTGTGACACTTAATCCTCACCTGGGCGAGATTTTTGAGAACGATTGACATTTTGTGAAATGACAATCAATTTAATATTGTAATTTTTGCATTTGCAGTTTAATTAATGCATGAATTCGACTTGTGGGGAATTTGCATAATTACAGATTCACAATTTTGATGTAATCATATCTTTCTATCATTTTTGACTAGTATTTTGCTTATTTTTGGAACTTTTCTATTAAATCAACTTTTTGGGGACTTTTCATTTATTTTGCACTTTTATAAAAGTGTGCTTAGGTCAGATTTAACCATTTTTCTTCAGTAAACTTGAGTATCAGATTCGTTGTATTTTTGATCATTGTTTTAATCTTTAATTTTTTTTATCATAGTTTTAATCCTTCATTTACGAATCTTGTATTTTTGATAATAGATTTAATTCTTAAGTGATAGAGTTTGATTTTTTTTTGCTGTTTTTGTTTAAATCACTGATCATTATTTTTCATCTCTTCTTTTGATATCAACCAACATTATGGTCTAAAATAAATTTTTCTGTTTGTATATTCTCACGGAAATTGGCTGAAGAGCCCCGATTGATAACCAAGCATCAATCGGGTTTACCATAGGTAGCAGAATTGAGGAGCAACTTTTCAAAACGCATTATGTCCATCAGAAGTTTTTTTTCACAAGCGACGAAAAACGAATATTTTTTGTTTCCGTTCATTTTAAACCTGCATAGTAAGCTATTTCCATAGATATTGGTCGAAACTTCCAATAATAGTTTTTATTGAAATCAGAACTATTGGAGATTGTAAGAAAAAATTAATAATTAGTTGGACTTAATGCGTTTTGATCCATCACTGTGTATATAATGCGTTTTGATTTGGCCGATATTGGACATAGTGCTCTATGTTGTAAACTAATGTAAACATGTAGGATAGAATAAAAAGGATAAAACCCAACTGAACGGTTTTTTCACTTACTAGAAAATAAAGCACGTAAAACCAAGGTTCATAAAAAGACTTTACTGGAAATACAACATAACAGTGCTTTCAAAACAAAATTCAAAATTATGAATTAAAATTAAATATGGTCAACTTGGTCTTCGAAGCATTTGCAGACGTCTTCTGCGTCGACATCGTTTTGAGCTGCTTCTGGAATTATTTGTGGTGCAACATTTAAAAACTGTCTTTTCCTGGAGATCCTGTATGGCGGCAAGAAGAATGGAAATTAACAAGCAAGGGGTCATTGTCTTTAGATCTAAAAATAAAATAGGCTATTGTTAAGTGCTGATTACAAAAAAAAACAATAGCTATTTTCACAGACGGAAACTGAACTGATTCGGAACGCTAAGGCAAGATCAAAATATTGACAAACCAAAGCCACTTTTTTTAGTGTGATTACTCCCTCATTCACTACTCATCAGTTCAGTTCGGGATCGCCTATACTTGATGATGATAAAAATAAACAAACACGTATACTACTTTCCTTTTTCGGTATTCCAGTTCTCGTTTAGTATTTTGTCGCAACTTTTTTCTCGGTCCTTGGCTATTTTCTCCTACAAACACTCTGATTAAGATTTTCCATCATAACAACAAGCTATTAACTTTTAATGCAAGTTAATAAAACATAAACACGTTAACACGTCTACTAAAAACGACCGAATTTAAAATCAGGTGATTTGCACGATATCAAGTCAATTTGCTGCCTCCTATTGGCCAAGTATCGTAATGCGTTTTGATGTGTCAACTATTGCGGATATAATGCGTTTCGATGTGAACATCATACTTTGAACTCAAATTAGATAGGAATATAACGCTATTTGATTTGTTATAAGTTTAAAGGCGTATAGAAGAGGTAAATGTAAATCCAAAACCGCAACAAACTGAATTTTGTCCTCGAGTGGACATAATGCGTTTTGATAAGTTGCTCCTCAATTAGACCTATCAGCTGTACAAGACGTTGGGTTTTTTAAAGTCCTCTGGTATTAACTATCCTTACCCATAAAGGCCTAACAAATAACAGGCATTTGGAGAAAGGGAACGGGGTGAAGAGACGTGTGTCCACCCAGGGTTGAACGTCTAAACTAAGCTAAGTATTCTATTTGCCAATCTGAAGATCGTTGTAAAGACCAGAATCTTTAAATTGTAACTAATTTGAATTATTGATATTTTAATTGTTTTTTTTTCACTCTTAAATCTAACTTACTAATTTAATTTCTCAAACTCTAAAAGAAATTTGTTCAACCAAGTTGCTATTTAAACTGTTCATTTTAATTGTATTTATTTAAATAAATTATTGTAAATTTGTTTTTAAGAATACTTTTTATTTCCTGCAAGAAACGAGATTCTGAAGTTCTCAAAGTCTATCAAGTAATTTTTGTCAGTTTTTAAGCTTTTCTTGGTAGTACTTGACAGTTACTTTGAGAATTGAGGAACGTCTGGCGCCCTTAACAAATATATATTAACCAGTAAATAGAATCCGCAATCAATCTATCCTAGCCGGCAGATTAGTAAATTTCCAAAAGGGATCAGAAAAATAAATCATTACAGACCATTTTCCTAAAGTGTGGAAGTACTCTATTATTTTTATGATTGGGAAGAGAGGAAAGAACCCAAAATTCCTGGGGAGCTACAGGCCCATCAGTCTTTTATCGTTGATGAGCAACAAACGCTAAAATGCACAAAGTATGTAACTGAGAAGTTTAATCTAAAAATGGCTACTGGAGGTGTATTTCTTGACTTTGGGAAAGCCTTTGATAAAATATGGCATCAAGGCTCTGTATCTAAAATGACTAAACTGAATATACCGATTAAAATGTGCAAACTTATCAATTGTTATTGAGATAGGAGAATATTCCAGGTTAGAATTGGTTGTGAACTGTTATACGTAAGGGCTATTGGAGCAGGAGTCCCCCCGGAGTCAGTACTGGGACCCATACTATACAATATTTATACATGCGACGCGACGTCCCAAATATAGATAGGGGAACAATGGATCTATTTGCAGATGCTATTAGGATGGCAGTCAACGTTCTGTTGTTTACTCGAAATATTGATCTGAGACGAAGCGTTTACTACAAGATATTCATGGACATGCTAATCCGAACGATTAGTCCACACATCTTTTTATCGATATTTTTTTTTATATGTACGCGCCATAATTTAGGCAAAATTGACGCGAACACTTCAATCTTTTACATCAAATTGGGGTTTGCTCGTTCGGTGAACTTCTGGGGTAACCGGCAGCCGTTGGGAATTTTGGGTAGTTCCTGTAGTATTAAGAATCATTCTACATTCGAATTTTCAGATATTGTGAATTTTGGATAGATGTTTGGTAAACTAAGGTTTTTAGATGTCCCCAAAAGAAATAATCTAAACTGTTAAGGTCTGGTGAGCTAGGGAGCCATGGTTGAAGCCCTTCCCGACCTATACAACGGTTATTGAAAGTTCGATCTAAAAATTCTCGCGCTAGGATGCTAAAATGTGCTAGGGCACCGTAATTTATGAACCACATTTTATTCCCTAGTCTAAACGGCACATCCTCCAGTAAAATAGGTAAACCTTCTTTAAAAAAAAATTACGATATCTCCCACAGTTTTATCTCTCCCGAACAAAGAATGGACCTATCAAATAATGTCCAAAGATTCCTGGCCATACGTTATGAGAGAACTTTTCTTGGAAATGTGATTCCTGTATTGCATGTGGGTTTTCCTCTGACCACAAATGATTTTTGTGAAAATTTCGTGTAGTCTTTCGTGACAAATTTGCTTCGCCGGTAAACAGGATTTGATTTTGAAATAAATGATTTTGAATAAGGCATTAGAGAAACTAATGACAAAAGTTGATATGTAATGCAAAGTCGGGAGGGAGGGCGGCATGAATTCTTTAAATGTGGTGGGGATATAAAAAACCTTAACATTTTCCATACCAGAACATGAGAAATGTTTAGCATCAGCGCTACTTTCCTGGCGTTTGCTTCCGGGTGTTCTCCTACCAAATTAAGAACTGCTTCCTCGGTTTTTGGGGTTTTTATCGTCCGATATGCAAGCGAGAGGTGACTAGTTTTCTCAAAGTCCCTGTTTCCCTTAACCGAACGTGAATTCCTGGGAAAGGTTTTGAGGTAGGAGCTGTGCAGTTCGGATAACCAAAACTTTAGCCTCACATGTACTTCCATTGGCAAGTCCGTATGTAAAATTAATGCCAGAAAACTCAAAATTGATAAAGTTTACCATTTTTTTGACAAATAGTTACGTTAATAATGATTACTACTTAACATTACGTCACGTTAATATGTTTGACATGACAACACAAAAAGCCCTGCAGAATAAACTTGCCCTAAAATTTCTCATGTTAAGAAAACCCGAAGTACGAATTTTCATCCAAATATCGACATTATTTCAAAAATTATACAAAAAATACAAAAATAAAAAAATGTTTAAAACCCTGATTCTCAAAAATGAAGGCCTACCGGATTCATGTTTATATATAAACTTCTTATCTTAGACATACTTGAGGAATTGTCCTGTGAAATATCGGATATATATAAAAAAAACACCCTGTATATAGCTTCAACATTGATGTGCGCAAACATTTCGAGATTCTGATTGTGTAATCGCTTGGGACTTACCTGATACAAACTTGAAATAATTTCACTCAACAAAGTTGAAATAGCGTAAAATACTCCAACATTGATACCATAAGCCAACAGCAGCAGCATGAAACTACGGTTCTTGAAAAGGTTTATTAGCGACTGTGTAAAACTGACTTCATCTTCATTTTGATGTTGAGCGGCATAAGAGGGGGGAGTTGGTGGACCGCTTCGGAAGACTAAAAATACATTTGCCTGATAACAAATCAAAACATTTAATTCGTAGTTAGTGAAAGTTCAGTTACCATGATTTTACTATCAATAAAATTAAAGAAAAAAGAAAAATATATGCCATGAACATATAATAAATACTAAATTAACAAAATAAAAATTAACAACAATAACAACTTTGTGTTCTTGCAATAATTTCCTAGATCTTTGAGATATGGACTTAAAATATGCTGCATTTGAGTGGAAAAATTATCAGATTGTTTTTAGGCATTATAAACAAAAGCGAATAAATAAATGGACGAACCTCTTTTGCTCACATTTTCGGCCTTTATTATATCTACTTTTCACTTTCGAATAACCGAAATGTGGGGAATCTAAGGATGTCTAGGAAAGAGCTAAGTTCAAAAAATCATTCTGTAAGGATCTTGCCCTGTCGCTAAATCAAATTTTGCTCTGAACTGAGTGAAATGTTTGTATAGAAGTATTTCTGCGGCCGAGAAATCCGATTTATTCCGATGTTGTCCGTAGAGGCCTTGAGTATACAAAAAATATTATACGATATATGATATATTGTATCATAAATAACTATTTCTCTCTTTAATTAAATTCTCTAAAATATCTTTTAATGCCGAATCAATAATTTAAGATTTACTCCTATAATATGTGTTTTAAAGATAATAAAGCTTGGAAAATTGGATTCATTATCTACCATGTTATACCTACACATGTATCACGAAAATTATCAATATATTTCTAATTCTATGTAAATATTAGCTGAGCGTCTAAAAAAGCCGTGAGACTTGAGAATATTCAAAGTAATCTCGAAATTTACGTAATACAATATCGGCAGATATCTAGAACAAATATTGCTATTTTAAAAACAATAGTTAAATACCAACATTTTAAATGACAGGTAAGTACTTTAATTTTATTAGACAATAATTGTTTGAATAAAAGTCGATTAGAAATTCATCATAAATTTACGCCTTATCGACGGTAAATTGACAGCCGAGATTTGGTCCAATTTGTTTCGCATCTTAATCCTCAAAAATAAATAAATCTTTTTCAGTGCCGCATGATACTAATTACGCCGATAAAATTTAGATGTTATCTCATTCTAGATACTTACAAAATATATCGTATCAAGGGAAATTATGAGTGTATTAAAAAATTTGCCTAAACACGTTAGTTAACCGCCATGACGTTTACTGGTCACTGATTAGTATAGCTTCCAGTAGGACACGGCGCCGGCGGCGGTCAATACATATAAACATATTTGCTTCTTCAAAATATAAGTGAAATAAGACAAAATTAAAGAAAAAACTATATTTTTTATTTAAATGGTCGTAGATAAAATGTTGCACATAACAAGTGCGCTATAGCATACCACAACACCCATACAGTACTTATGTTCTTCTATTACTGCTACTACTACTACTACTACTACCATTTCCTACGATCACTTAGGAAAATGAGAAAAAAACAACAGTTAACCTGGCTATAAACTGCCTTACGTCACACACACGTATTGAAACGTTTTCCAAAAGAACTCTAAACAGGTGATGTCAGTTTAACAACATATTTGATTTGACATGACAGATGAGTATGCCACGATCCATAGATGGTCGTAGGAAAGATAACGTAAAAGGTATCTGGAAATATTTGTATTATTTTTGAAATTTGAAAAAATAAATCCAACAAAAGTTGTTTGATATCATCACCTTTTACACTGTGTTCCTGTTTTCATGTATACATGGTGTCCAACGTCTTTGTTTTTTTGAATGTGTTATGAATTTGAATTTTCTAACAAATTATGCATTTTTTTGTATAATATATCATGTATCAAATCGTAACGGTTTTCGAATAAATGAAGGTTTTAGAATTATGATATATTATGATTTTTTCAATATAATTGCCTACAGATAATTGTTTATTTTTATTTGAAGTGTGAGTTACTGATAGGCACTGCTGTAATTAATCTTGAAGATGTGCAGTTTGGTGGAAGAAAACATATTCTAATATTTCTCAAGTTGAAACAATCATTTGGGATATGCTCGTTCCAACGTCAGTAACTCATGAATTTTCTGTATCAATTTTTAAATGGTTTAAATTTCCAAAAACAAAAGGTTATTTTCTTAAATTTAAAAACTTGAATATATTCTAGCACGTTACTGGAATTCCTGAATTTAATATTAATTAAGCTGTCTACGCTACTGGGTTTCGTATATTCTGAAGTTAATTTGTGACTTTGTTGTTTAAATTAACTCCGCTTTGAAAAAAATCAATACTTTGTGAGGTTCTTAAAATTATTAAGATGAAAAGAACACAAAAATATAATTATTATTCATTAACCTGGTAATATCCCAAAAATAGGTCGAATTTATAATACCAATTCTTACAAGGTTTTCAAAAAATTCCAAAGGTTGACAACACTGGTCGTGAAGATTGGATTACGAACTTCTTTTAAAAATACATTTGTATGTGCTTTGAAGTGCACGAGAGTCTCGGCGAGACCGAGACCAAGACCGAGACCACAAAATGTCTAGTCTCGGCGAGACCGAGACGAGACTCGAAGACTCCATACCTTGCGAGACCAAGACTGAGATGTCAATAGTCTCGTCTCGTCTTGGCGAGACCGAAGCACTAGTATATCCCACCTATACCGGGTGACCAAGAGATTACTACCCAGTTCGTAATTTTCTTATAAAATGATACATCGATTTGAAATTTTAAGAAATCGTATCGTTTCTTCAGATGCATATTTTGGCAGTGTGACCACCTTAGCGTAATTTCCGGTTTAACCGGAAGTCGTGTCAACTTCGATATTTTAAATAGAATACCCTGTATAATTTTCAAAATTTAGATTCTACGGAAAATTTTAAGTATAAAACATGTATTACACCTTATACCTATCTTTGCCAGATTTCGAGATAATGACAATTGAAAATATCATATTGATCGTCCATTCCATGAAGGTGACAGAAAACAAATGAATGTAGGAAAAATCTATTATGATTATTAAAGCTTATTTGAGAGTTACTATCTACTAATGGCATAACAATTTCACTTCCGGTTTAACCGGAAGTACTACAAAATCTCACTTTCAGACTCAAATTATTTCAATAATTTTAATGGAACACCCTAATATGAACATTAAATTTAAATTCTACTTATATTTCTTGATGTGTTTTGTTTATAGTGTCCTATGTCTAAACCTAATAGTTTTTGAGATATGGACAATTAAAAGTTCACCTGCACCCACTCGGGTGGAAAAGTAGCCAATGTAAATTTAAGAACTATAATATAAAACAACAAAAATCAACCATAGCTTAAGTGTTCAAAGCGGCCGCCATTTACTTGTTGGCACGAGTGAATTCGTTCTTGAAATTCCCGGAGGACATTTTCCATCTGAACGGAGGTGATGGAGTTTATGGCTTGAGTTTTTCTATTTCTGAGATCCTAAATATTCTCCGGTTTTGTCTTATACACCTTTTCTTTTATGTGGCCCCAGTAAAAGAAATCCAAGGGCGTTAAGTCGGGCGACCTTGGCGGCCATCTTACAGGTCCATTAGTACCCATCCAGTGATCTCCAAATGTAGCATTGAAATGTTCGGCAACCAGTCTAGCGTTGTGGGCTGGGGCGCCGTCCTTTTGATAGAAGGCGTGTAGATAATATTGATTCACCGGCAGATTTTCTATGAAATCTTCAATTTCATTTTGTAGAAAGTTAAGATAAGCTGCCGTATTTAAGGGTTCTTCGAAAAAGATTGGTCCTATAATGCGTGTTCCCATAATGCCAAGCCATACATTAATACCAAATCTTTCTTGGAACGCCCCTTCTCGAAATAAATGGGGATTTTCAGTTGCCCAATACCTGCAATTATTTCTATTAAACATACCCAGGTTGGTGAAGCGGGATTCGTCCGAAAATAAAATGGAGGATTTTAAATTAGGCTGTTGTCGCTCTTCTTCTAGATACCAATTGCAAAAGTTCAATCTTCGAAAGTAGTCTGCTTCATACAGATGATGATGGTTTTGGTACTTGAAAGATTTGTAACCATGTTTGTATAATATTTTTCTAGCACTTTCGCGGCCTATTCCTATATCAATATGAATTTGCCTGTAGAAATGGTTGGATCAAATTCAACATAAGTTAATGTGTTTATTTCCGCCTCTTCACTCATTATAAAACTATCCTCATTTACATTGTTATTTTCCTGCTTTAAGTGATTTTCCAACCAAGGAAAATATTTGTCAAATGGATGATCACGTTCTGGGTAACGTTGAACATACAATGCTCTCGCCTCTCTTCGGTTTTTTTTTGCCTCACCGTATACTAGTAACATGTCAATTTGATGCTCGCGGGAGAAAAAAGGCATTTTGAATAAATCAGTTTACACTTATGAACAAGATTGTTGCTGCAAGATCAAATTAACTCTCAATTATCAAGAACAGTGCTTACATTACGCCATACTAATGGCGCCTAAAAACTGAAAACAAATGAATTTCAGCAAACTCGCTCTTCGACATGCATAGCCATCTAAGATAGAATTATTGCTTTTAAATTTACATTGCCTAATTTTCCACCCGCGTGAATGCAGGTGAACTTTTAATTGTCCATATCTCAAAAACTATTAGGTTTAGATATAGGACACTATAAACAAAACATATCAAGAAATATAAGTAGAATTTAAATTTAATGTTGGTTATAGGTTGTTCCATTAAAATGATTGAAATAATTTGGGTCTGAAAGTGAGATTTTGTAGTACTTCCGGTTATACCGGAAGTGAAATTGTTATACCTCTAGTAGATAGCAACCTTCAAATAAGCTTAAATAGTCATATTATATTTTTCCTACATTCATTTGTTTTCTGTCAACTTGATGGAATGGCCGATCAATGTGATCTTTTCAATTGTCATTATCTCGAAATCTGGCAAAGATAGGTATAAGGTGTAATACATGTTTTATACTTAGAATTTTCCGTAGAATCTAAATTTTGAAAAATATACAGGGTATTCGATTTAAAATATCGAAGTTGACACGGCTTCCGGTTAAACCGGAAATGACAGTAAAGTGTTTACATGGCCAAAATATGCACCTCAAGACAAGACACGACTTCTTAAAATTTCAAATCGATGTATTATTTTATAAAATAATTACGGACTGGGTAGTAATCTCGTGGTCACCCGGTATGCCTCCACCCAGCCCTAATAAATTTGCCACTACGTCCTTTTTATCTACCTGCCCTCCCGCCCATCAAACTTGGCTGTGCCACTGATTTTATATTAAATACATATTAATTGATTGATTGATTGGTGAAATTTATTACTACTCTAACTTTTGTAATCTCAGAGTTACTGCTAAATTCGATGTTTTGTATATAAAAGCCTTTATTAATTCTTCTACAATCTAGTTTTTACTAGCAAATATTTATCTAAAACGGTTACTCCTAACGATATTTACAAAGTATATCCATTTTGCCTAAAAAAGACAGGGAAATAGATAATTTTATAAAAGATCAAGATACATAAAGGTGCAAACAAGTTATGAGGTCCTAAAGTGTCTTTCTTCTGCATGCATCAACAATTTTTTAACCAAATATCCATGAATCATTATCACCTGATCCAGGAATAAATATAAAAAAGAAATGAAAAACGAATTTTCACGAACATTCTCTCATGACTCTAAAAAATTCTATAATCCTAGAATATTTTCAGAATATATGGGAAGTAATTTTACTTAACCATTAAATATTTAAGTAAGGCATGCTGCAAGTAATGTGATACATATATTACCTAAACAAAAATAGTCGAGCCACCGCTGTTTTTTTGAAAAAATATGGATGACGGAAAATGGGTCCTTAAATTTCTATCTAATCTTGTACTCGTCAATGGTGACGGGTTTTGGACCAAAGCAGCAATTTTTAAATTCTGTTTTTACTACAGAAATATTAGGTTTTTTTGCAAAACAAAATGTTGAACTAGAATTATAAAACTATGCTGTATTTTATGTCTAGAAATCGTCCTAAACAATGTGGCCCAATTTTTAGGAAATCATTATTAATGTACGGTGACGAGTTCTGGGTCATAGAGGTGACGGATACTGGGACAAACCGTTTTTAATAGCTTTTATATAAACAATTTCAGTACATCAGTAACAAACTGTGTATACACTTTTTTGCTACATAAAAAGGGCATTCCTGCACTCTCTAACATGTAGCATGTACAGGTAACATGTAGCACATCAAGTTTCTTTTTGTTTCAGTAAAGATGCACCAAAACAAGAAAACTAAAGGGTATTCTGTGCATACAATTCAACAAGCCCTATCTGCAATTCGAAGTTGCATGAGCATTTCAAAAGCTAGTAAAACTTTTAGTATTCCAGGTATGACACTATCGGATAAGTTTCATGGTAAAACGCCTTTGGAATGTTCAAAAGGACCTTCTGCAATTTAACTTATGAAGGAGAACAAATCTTGGAAGATATTGGATCCTAAATATGCGAAAACGAATGTTTCCGGTTACGAAGGATCAACTCTGTGATAGCCTGAAAAACTTAATGACGGAACTTAAGAGAGAAAACCCTTTTCCCTACAATAGACCGCAGAGACACTGGTATGAAGCTTTCTTAAAACGTCATCCAAAATAAGTGAAAGAACCACACAAAATTTGTCCAAACGAAGAGCACAAATAACAGAAGAGCAGATAAAAAACTGGTTTGGGGAAATTAGGTCGTACCTGACTGATAACGGCTACCTTGAAATTTTTGAAGATCCAAAACGCATCTATAATTGTGACGAATCAGCATTTTTCTTGGCACCAAAAGGGGACAAGGTATTGGCAAAAAAAAGGTGACCAAACCGTATGCTCATTCGTTGCAAATGATGAAAAGGAATGCTTAACTAGATTAGTAATGTGCAATTCGGCTGGAAATCTGCCGCCTCCATTAGTTGTTTATTCTTATAAAATAATCCGTAAACTAATTGCATGTACGTTTCCTAAGAAGTGGGCCGTTGCGTTGGTACGTCATAAAAGGGGTGGATGACTCAAGAAAGTTTCTTCGAATACATCGCTAATCCTTTCTTGTCCTGATTGAAGGAAAACATTATTCCCTTTCCAATAGTGCTTTTTATTGACGGACACAAGTCACATCTAAATCTACAACTAAGTCAATTTTACAATCAAAATGAAATTATTTTGATTAGCTTATATCCGAACTCCAGTCATATATTGCAGCCGTTAGATGTGGCTGTATTCCATCCCTTGAAGTCAGTTTGGAAAAAAGTAACAAAAAATTGGAGAACTGAACATTGCACCAAAGCCATTTCCAGGGAAAAGTTTGATCCGCTTTTGGAGAGGGCGCTAAACCAGGTAAAATCTTTACCACTGTGCAATGCCAACGGATTTAAAACCTGCGGTTTATCTCCTCTGAATCCAGATAATATTAAATATGAGAATTTTTCTCTAACAGAGGCAACTTTGCAAAAAGAGTCAAATTCTCACATCAGTTTAAGCATGGGTGAGAAAAATCGTTACTTGCAATATTTTGAGAAAATAATCAAAGCAAAAATGAATAGCTTTATGTTATCAAACTCAAAGTGGGAAGGTGAAATAAAAGACACCATTTTTTTTATTTTTGGAAATGCCTTAAAGAAGAAGACATTATTCAAGTTCAAAATCATCCGACCTCTTTACTAACAATAACTATCGAAGCTAATCTAGAATATTTATCAAATAATAATCACAAAGATATCGGCGAAATTTTATTAACTGATGATAAAATAGATTGTGGCCTTCAGAAACAACTAACGAAATTCGGAACGAAGTACTTTAAAATCTCCCATAGTTTTACCCATTAATCAATGCATTGGTAGCAGAGTCAACAGATGATGTTATACTGGTCAAGGATCATTTTTTCGAAGATTTTGATATAAACGACCTAAGTGCAACAGACCTTAATGTATATACTAATCAAATTAACCTAAGCATTCTTTTAGATGGAAATTTTGATCCATATGAGAGCTCTACTACGACACAAGCAACATTAAGGGATCCAAATATAATTAACTTTGGTTCAGAAAATACAAATCAATTTAAACAAAGGGGGTGAACACTCAAATTTGGATAGTTCTGACGGAAAAAAACAAATAAATATGAACTACAGCAGAGTCTAAATAAAGAAAACTTCTTAGCTAACCCAAAAAATCAATACCAACCACTAAAGGAACAAAATAAAATTAATATAAATCCAATTAACTCTAATTTAAGACAAAAAAATAGGGCTGAAATTGAAAGAAAAAGCGAGGAGTTAAATTTTGATACTGCTAAAGGAAATGGAAACACACTTGATGCAAATAAAGAAAATTCCTTAAAGATCCCGAAAGAGATAAACAAAGACAAAACTGCTAATGAAGAAAACACTCCTTCTAAGGATAACGAAAGTACTTTAAACATACCCACCCCTTTTAAAAAATATGTATTTTGGGAGGAACCTAATGAAAACAAAAAAACTATAAAATAAAAACCTAAAGAAAAAGTACCAGCAATCGTAACTTCACCAGATTGGCAAGAATATCATCAGAAAATGGAAAATAAAAAACTTAAAGAAACTCAACAAAAAGAAAATGGAAAAATTCAGAAAATTGAAAACTCAAAAACAAACAGCAGGAAGATGCTAAGAAAAAGGACTCTAAATTAAAAAATGAAGAACATACTAACAAACTAAAAGAAAAACCAATAGTCCAAAAGATGACAAAAATTATGTTGCAGTTAAATACGACGGAAAACTGTTTCCAGGCTTAGTCGTTAAGGAAACCAAAACCAACTTTACAGTTAAGTGTAAATTTGAAATGGCCTTGACTTGACTTACGAAATATAGGATGTTTTATGTGCAATTTCGGAACAAGTGCAAATTAATTCAAGAGGCCATTTTAGGATTAATCATTTTTCTGAAATAGAATGGCAAGGATATATGATTATTTTTGTAAGTTTTTCTTTACGTACTATTCAACCAATATTTTTTTTTGTACATTTATCTATATTGTTTAGTAGTTTAGTCCCTCTGATGAACCAAAGAAATAAGTAAATAAGTAGCTTTTAGTGTTAAGTTCGTTTTTCTAGTTAAGTTAAATAAACTTTTGATTATTTCAACATAATATCTTAGATAATATGATGCGTTAGAATTATTATTCTTGTTATATTCTTTTTCAATTTTTGAAAATAAACTTTTTTAAAACAACAGTAAGTATTCCTTTTTAATAATTATTTTAAAACATGACGGATAATGGGTCATTTTAATGATGGGTTCTGGGTCATAGCCATGACGGATACTCCGACATGTGCATGAATTTAGAATAAAAAACAATTTGATATTTTATAATCAAAAAGTTGAAGTGGATTTTTTTATAATTCTCAAAAAACCAAAGAAAGTAATAATAGTCATTTTAACGACTTCAAACGATTAGAATAGACTTTATTATATTTAAAAAATAAGAACACACATATTAAGGGCCTTAAGGTGACGGGTAGTGGGTCATTTACCTTAGATCATTTTGACCGCCAATACTTTTTATTTGATAGAATTAATCTATCATTTCCCATTAGGTTCCATTTTAGCTTCTAAAGCAGAGCATATGACGTTCACTCGCCTCCCACATCTGGTATTAATATCAATTTATATGATTCGGTAATAAGAAGTTTATATTTAGAAGAAAATATCAGTCCAAACTATATTTGCATAATTTGTGTTCTTATTCTTTTAAGAATAATTGTTACCGCTATTATATCAAATTTAAACATTGGATTCCCGTGCGTTACGTTCATATAACTTGAAATATATATAGAAAGAGCTGTTAATGCAATGAACTTTGACAGAAAATTGTCTTTCCATATCGGACTTCTTAGAACTGTAATAATTCAGATAAGTTATTAATAAAATCTTATTGCTAATTCTTAAATTAACAGAAATACGTTCACTGAAAATTTTCTTTAGGGGCAAACAATTACCTTTTGATATTAAATATAGTTCCTAGTCCATTTTGGATTTTCTTTTTGGTTAGTTCGTTTTATTTGCTGAAGAATTTTAATTTCGTTTGGCATTTGCTACCTCAAAATCGGTTGTGAAACACAGTTATATGTGTTTTAACTAAATAAGGCCAGTAATTCCTATATTTACCTTTCCTTATTACTTTGAAATATTTGATAAAGCAGTGGGTGATGCCATTAAGTATCAACAAGTAATCACTACTTCTTTTGTAATTATGAGACATAATATGTGAATATAATAATTTCTAAATAAGAGGCAGAAGGCTTAATTCCCTCTCTAACCTTTAAAGTCGTCAAGTTTGCAGAACTTAATATTTATTCCTAATGTATAATGAAGTTGTGAAGATGTAGTTTATTAGTAGATAAAAGATACTTACAAATCAAGACAAGAACTAAAATAACTGATGTCAAAATAGCCACTCCGATAAATAGAATATAAAGTTGTTTTGTCACTTCATCTATGTGCCCTCCTGTTACTATCATCGGTGGAATAACAAATCCCGCAGCAATTCCAATCTACAAAAATGAAAGGAAAAAGGTTAGATACATATAGCGCTTGTTTCAGATTCAATGTACCCGCCTATATTTTGTATGAAATTTTTAATCAATATCTGTTTTGTTATGTTGGATATCTATTCAATTTTAAGAACCAATAATCTGTCAATATCAGGTTTTAAATAGCAATTTTGGCTTTATCGCAAGTGTCTTGAGAGTTTTTATTTTAGTAAATTGGTTCAGAAGTTGTTTCTTTTATCTCGAGATCCCACAGCAGAGTTAAGCTGGAAAGATTTGTGCTGAACGTTGCGCCAAAGACAATTTACAGTTGATTGGCTTTGGGAGTGTCTTTGGTTCCGCTGATTTGACTACCATCATTTTCAAAAGCTACAACCCAAAAATGAGCAAAACCTGCAATCTACCATTTAGAAATTGATTACTATGGAAAACCGGGAAATTGTCAACAAAAGGTACGGCATAATGAAAACATTTCTATTTTTGTTAAAAACATTTTCAAATTTTTTAAAAAATCCTTAGCTTCGTTTAAAGTTTTACCGGTTTTCCATATATGACACTAAATTTCAAGAGTTAAGCTAGCAAGTTTACTTTTTTTCCTGTTTATTATGTTTTCGAGCACGACGCTATTCTAGCCACCAAAACGTTACTTTAGCTTTAGAAGAATAGATCATTTTAACCTGATATTGGAAGGTTCTTAGTCTATTAGTTAAACACGTTGAGGTATAGCGTTTGCGCTCAGTAGCTCTGATGACCAATTGCTTAATCTCAGCTGCTGCTTATTTCTCTCAGCGGGAATATCTTGCGCTGGCTTTACTAAATGTATGCTTAGAAATAGGAATATAGAACTCCCTAAAATGAAAAAATCCGTGTAACCAAAATTACACCGGCATCGGAAGTCAGATATCTAGGCATAATGCTGGATCTCCGGGCGGAGGCTGGCCTGAGAAGACCATCAGGCCTGGACGTCTCTGGATACATCTTCAAGACAGAAAATAGACTGCGATTGGTCTTTTACAACTTAAGAGGCATCAACACAAATATTAACTTGGTCCACCGGTACCTAACATCAAGTAAGCATTATATTTTAGCTCTAGCAGAAACACAAGTAAAATCCCTTGTATATACCTGGATATGACCTTTACTCTTGATTTCCACATAATTCTGGTTTAGCTGTTTTTATACGAGACGATGTATGTTACCAACGAGAACAAACATATGAACCAAATAAAGCACAGATCGAACAACCAAATTCATTTATTGCTTGTATAGACCACCTAGCGAGCACCAGTGTAAACTACTTTTCTCAAATCTTGACAACCAAATTGATTTTCTTCAGATCAACTATCCAACGGCAGAAATTGTCATATTAGGAGACTTCAACGTAAATAACATCGGCTGGTTGAAACACTTAAAAAAACGACCATAAAGGGCGAGAAGCCTAGACTTTTGCTCTTAGTCACGGACTTACTCAGCTGAGCCTTGGGCTCATAAGACCACAATCTTATCTCCGCAACCTATGAACTTGCTATCAAAATACAGGAGCCACTGGTACCTCCAAGGGTTTGGCACTACAAATGTGCAAAGTTGCGTGACCTACGTGAGTTTTATTTTTCTGTTTCTTGGAAAGATGTCAGCTTTAGAAATCAAAACACCTCGAAATCTGCTGATGAGATAACTCAAGATATCCTAGCTGGTATGGAAGCTTTAATCCTTTCTTCTATGAAACATATCTCAAACAGTAAACCATGATTTGTAAAAAACTTCTCAAGGGCACTCAACGCAAATAATGCAGCCTACCGCAAAATCGAAATATAGGCATCACGACTATAAAAACTAGTCTGAGCGGACCATTGATGAAAGCAAGAAGGGATATAATTAGCAGACCAAGAATAAACTCCTCAACTGTCCCAACAGATCGAGATCCTTTTGGTCAGTTGCCAAAATTGTCAATCAGGTTTTCTCAAAGACGTCAATACTACCACTAACCAAAGATCATGGCTCTATAGAGAAAACGGCCAACATTCTTGCCGAAATATTTGCATCAAATTCTACTTTAGATCCACCAACTATCCCGCGAGTCAATTCTTCAATGCCAGGACTGGCATTTCGCCAACGCAAAGCGAAACGAATGCTCAAAAGCCAAGACACAAGACCACGGGACCAGATAGCCCGCAATAGTGTTTAAGAAATGTGCTGCTGAACTTACAGTTCCAGGTTTTTTTTCCTATCATATAGAACTGTATGCATTCCTTCTGGCTGGAAATGCGCTCAGGTGAAACCAAACTCGAAGAAAGGTAAGTACGCCGATTCCGGTCCCCCGTTCAGTTCTTGCCACGTCTGTATACCATTTTATGGCACTTTGCTGCTGCGATGTGAGAATGCAAGTGGTGTTCTTTTTCCATTCTTCTGTACTTATCACGACCGTGAAGTATTTTTCAAAATTGTGTCTTTTGACTTATCGTCCCTGAGGAACCCAAAAAGTGATATATCATTTGTCAGGAATGTTAACTCACTCTTTCTAACCCATCCTCCTTCGCCCGCTCCCTCGCTTGTTCCCTCTACAACAATGTGTAGAGGTGCGAGGCCCACATTGCTGCGGTTGGGCAAGTTTCTATGCACCTGTTATGCGTATGCACGCCATGCGTTGTACTTTGTTGAGAGCTGAGTGTATGCTCTGCTTTTCCATTTCCTTGAACCAATCGACCCGTAAAGTAGGGTGGACTTACTGTCATTGCGTACATCCATCGCAGAATTTCTGGTTTATATCCACAGGTTTTTCGTGCAAGGCTTCAGCACACCTTGAGGGCCCTCGTAAGCTTAGTTACAACTCTTTCAATGTGTTTATTCCATTTGAGTTTGCAGACTAGCCTTATGCGTAGATATCTGACTTCCGATGCCGGTGTAATTTTGGTTCCGTGTATTCGGATCAGTTTCATTCTAGAGAGTTCTCTCTTCCTATTTCTAAGCATACATTTAGTAAAGTCAGCGCAAGATATCCCCGATGAGAGAAATAGGCAGCAGCTGAGATTAAGCAATTGGTCATCAGAGCTACTGAGCGTAGACGCTGCCTCATCTACTCAACTGTTGCCGTCTGGTGAACGTACCCATTAATAGATCTAAACGCTTTCTAAAACATACTTTTATTGGTATTCAAATTGCGGACCAATTTGTCAGGTGCAAATGTTATTGTGTTCATGCATTACTCTCGGCTCGTTTCGATTTAGTCGGGGTTGCAACCAACAAAAACGTATCAAAACTAAACCATAGTATGCCCAGAATCAAAAAAAAAAAAAATCTTCAAAATTGAAGCATTCACGGACTGGGACCAACAGAACCCTCAGTTTTGATCCGCAATTTAGATATGCTTTTTATCTATTTAATGATTTGGTCCATAATTTAAATTCGACTTATAAACTTAAAATATTTTTGTTTCTTCAAATTGGGGACCTTTACTTTTTATTTATCTTTTGGGTTTTGCTCCGAAGATCCACTACAATCGCTTTAAAAATAATTGCATGTTGAAACTGCATAATAGTAGAAATGTAAAAAGTATCACTTCTCACTTTATATTTATTTCAAGAATTCTCATTGACTTAACAAGTTGGGAGTAAAACTTGAACATAAAATTAAAATAAAATATTTACAACTCAAAGTTGAGATACCTGTTTTATGACGCAATCTATATAAGCCTAATATTTAAAAAAAATTACAACCTTATCAATAATTTTGATATAATCAAATGAAGTGTTTATATAAGGATGCATTTTACTAACACAAACAACTAACTGATGAAGACGAGTATTATAGTTCCCACATTATACAGGCCTTTCTCAGAGGATGGCAAGAACCTTTTGCAATTGAATGAACTATCCGAATTGAAAGATTTGATCTGTTAAAAGCATTATGCAATGAAAGGATTTGTTTTAAACAGCTGTAATGTTCGAAATTAGAACGCTCTATAAAATTACATCCTCTTATTGTTCAATTAATTTCGTTCGAGGCGAACACAGAGCATCATGCATTATTTAATAGAGCGGCTAAAAAATTAATTAGGTACGAACAAAAATGAAAGGTAAATAGAATAGAGATTTTAACTGTAAGAACATTGTCTTTTTAATAAAAATGATATCAGAAGTTGAACTAATATATTACTTTAAGTGGTAACGAATTATCTTATATAATCTTGAGGAATAAATAAATAAATATGTGCTAGGGTAGGTGTTAAATTGAAGTCGAAAAAGTGGCTGTCCGAAAAAGTGGCAAAAGATCATGTAGAAAATCTTTAATATTTGCCTCTAATTTGAGATTAATACTCTGCTCATAAGAATTAGGCGCTTTTTTGCATTTTCATAACTTTCCAAATGAAATACCTAAATTTTGGAAGACACACTTTTTGTTTTGAAGATGATATTAACACTTTAACAAAAACTACTAAAAACAAGGTGAAGATATGGTGACTAAACGTACTAGAGACTAGAGATTGCTTGAGAGATACGTGGTAAGAGTGATGAAATGTTTCAAATATAAACGAGACATAGGCAAAATCAAATTGCAAGGGATTTAAACAGTAGCTCATGACACGTCCATCGGGCAAGATTGTAAAAGCAAGCAATTCGGTCCAACTTTAATATATCGTTGAGCTTCAACATATTCTTTGAACCTCCGCAATGGAGATCAGAACCCAGCAAGAACATTGGGACCTTTTGAAAATCCCATACGGGTCCCCATATCGGACGTTGCCAGAACATCGCACAAATAAAATTCAAGGCAAGTCTGCTTGGGACATTTAAAATAGCACACTTTTTTCCTGTCAAGAGTTAAACCTCTAACTGCGATAGACTTTAAGTCGGTCAATTAAACTAAATTTCACAAGAGAAATAGGCACCTTGCATTGATAATCGGGTGGCATATTTGCCAAAATACCTATGTAATTGTATTTACCACATAACACGAAAGAGCAGGGATTTCCAAAGAATTCCTGCAGGAACGAGATACACGAACTATGAATGGCCCTGATATAAGTCATGATTTGAACCCTGTTATGTTCGTATGGGATTTGTTAAACAAACATATTCAATACTCACCAGCAGCAGCAAGGAATCTTGGTCCAAATGCAGAGAATATCTCAACAAAATTTTTGAACAATTGTTCGAAACATCCCACAGGAGTGCAATGAGGTTATTTGCGCGGGCGGACAACACACGCGAAACGCACAAATAGCACAATGCTATTTAGAAAAATGCCTGGGCTTTCTTCACTTTATTCTTGATAGTACTTTTAATTGTTAATTTTAGCCTCAGAGCCATCCAATTAGATGGGAATATTAGTGAACGCAGGTCAAATATGAGGGACTTATACTAGGCACCTAGTGCAGCCCTAACGGTAACACCAAGAACGAAATTGACTTTATAATTACAGATAAGAGAGAAATAGTAACTGAGGTCACCGTACTAAACAAATTTTCTATCGGAAGTGATCATAGAATTGTAAGAGACAAGGATATTCTTAGACTAAAAAAGAAGAGAAGGAAACTAATAACTAAAGAAAGAAGTAACAGAAAGTGGACTGAAGTAGATAATGAAGAAGGCTACGGAAAAACTATCGACAACCATCTAGGTGTATTTGAAACTCAAGAGACAGACGAACTTACCAATACCATCATGAAGGCAATTAATACTGCCAACAAACAGCACTGCGCAATTGGTGATAAGAATCCTGGAAAACTTAGCACAAACACAAAAGAGAAGGTGAAGAAAAGAAGGGAACTGAATAATAAATATACAGAAATTAATCCCGAACTACGCCATCTGAATAAAAATATTTCGAAATCGATCAGACAGGACATCAGATGATATAACACAAAAAAAAACAACGAAAATCATAGAAGAAAATAGAAGTATGAAGATACTGAGACGAGAATTGAAGCCAAGACGAAGCAACATAATAATATGTAAGCTTGAAAATATTGATGGTGAAATTGTGACAAATAAGAAATAAATAATACAGATTGTTGAAAAGTTCTACAGAACTGCCAGAAATAACAGCAGAAGAAGTTAGAATGTCCTTATTGGAGATGAAAAATAATGAAGCTCCAGGAGATGATGACATAGTAATAGAAGCTGTCAAAAAAGGAGGTGAGAAATTACAAAAATCTGTCACTAGACTTTTCAATCTATGCTTAATAAATGCGACAACACCAACAGCTTTGTACAATGCCATAATTATCTTAATATACAAAAAAGGCAATATAACCAACTTACAAAACTATAGGCCCATTAGCCTTTTGTCACATCTCTATACGCTGTTCACTAAAATAATCACTAAACGTATGGATTCCAAACTAGAACTATACCAGCCTAGAGAGCAAGCTGGCTTCAGAGCAATATTCGGTACAATTGATCACCTACAAGTGGTAAAGTCTTTAGTAGAGAAATAAGTCGAGTATAATAAACCTCTCGTTCTTGTCTTTGTGGATTACCACAAAGCCTTCGACACAATCAAGCACTACGAAATGATGAAATTACCTACTACATCTGCCCAGGCTGGATTAAAGATCAACACATCCAAAACCCAATTTATGACAAACCTGACAACTTACCAAAACATTGAAGTAGATGGAAAGCTAATCGAACAAGCAACTTCCTACAAATACCTAGGACGTGAGATAAAAATTAGTCGCGACAACCAAACATGTGACGAATTTCCTTAGCGTGGGCCGCATATGAAAAACTGCGTTACGTATTTAAATCAAACATTCCAACCTGCCTTAAAAGAGAAGTATTTAATCAATGTGTACTCCCTGTCATGACTTATGGCGCAAAAACCCTTACTCTCACCAAAAAATCAACTGAGAGACTTCGAACTGCTGAACGCGCTATGAAGCGCTCTATGCTAGGTTTGACCTTGAGAGACAGGGTAACGAACAATGTAATTCGACAAAGAACTAAAGTCACAGATGTAGTGTAAAAAATTTCAAATCTCAAATGGAGTTGAACGGGCCACGTGACAAGACAGGGAGATGACAGATGGACAAAGAAAATTATTGAATGGTGACCTAGACAGGATGCTTATAGAAATAGAGGACGTCCTCCAACCCAGTAGATCGACGATCTTAGGTGATCATCAAACAACTGAATAAATGAAGCGCAAGACCGTTCCAGATGGAAATCGTTGAGGGAGACCTATGCCCTGCAGTGGCCAAAAGAGGCTACGTGATGATGATGATGATGATGATGATGATACTAAGCAAAAACTTCTCTGGAATACACATGAAAAGGAAGTAACCAGCAAAGCCACGAAAACCTTAAAGGCGTGCAGAAACTTTGCATTGAAAAACTGGGAGTATAACCCAGGGACCCTACAGTAGACGTACCCGACAATAGTGAAACCGATCATCACTTACGAGGAGTGGTTTGGAATAATAGAACTAAACTTGCTATTACAAGGACAAACCTGTCAAGAGTCCAAAAACGAGCCTGTGTCCAGGTGTGATCAAAACGTGTCCAACGGTAGGTATGGGAGTAAGCCTAAACCTTAAATTCCTCCATATAGTAACAGGCCTCTCCATGTAGACAAACGCAACCACTTTCTGGAAATCAACTTATTTGGGATATGTCCCAAGATGAGTTGAAAAAAAGGTATATATTTATGAAGGAATTCAACTCAAACCGTGAAATGCACATAGACACTATAAGACAAAATAAAAATGCCATCAAGTGGTACAGTGATGATTCCCCAACAACAGAAAATTAACTAGATTGAGAGTATATGGGCCAAAGACCGAATACTCTGAAAGCCTGGGCAATTTCCCGAGTATATTACAAGCGGAAATTTACGCTATCGGAAAGTGTGTCCAGTTCATTGGAGAAAGAAATTTTCGAAGACAAGAAATTATTATCATGTCAGACAACTAAGCACCTATCAATACTCTGAGCTCTCACGTAATTAGCTTCAAGATGGCCAGTAAGTGTTAATAGAATTTAAATGAACTAGGCCAGAACAATGCGGTTACCCTTCTACGAGTTCCAGGATACATCGGAGTGGAGGGGAATGAGAAATTAGATGAACTCGCAAAGGAAGGCGTTGAATCGTCGTTACTGGGGCCCTTACAATACTGGAAGAAGTCAAGAATGAAGTGTTTAGTATAAAAGATCTCAACATTGGATGAAACTACAAGAAATGAAGCAGGCAAAAGTAATTCTGGGAAATTATAACCGAGAGAGATCTAAGGACTGCATCAACCTAAGTAAAAACAAACTTAGAATACTAATAGGGATTCTGGCAGGATAATGTTGGTTGAGAGCACACCTTAAGAAGCTTGGATTAGTAGAGGAAGAAGAATGTAGATCTAGGGGACGAAACCTCTATTCATATTCTATCACAATACAGTATCCGGCAAAATCCAAGGACGCGACACTATGAGAGCATATCGAATAGAGGAGATAGATCTACCTACCCTGAAGCCATCGGACATCCTAAATTTCTTGAAGGCCGGAGGATTGGATCTGCTCTAGCCGTTGAGACACCCTAAACGGGTGAGCAGGAGAAGGGGACACAATAAACCTTTAAGAGCGCAGCGTGCAGATAAACCCTCAGAACATACGTACATACATACAAGTAATTTGTTTCCACATATAGCATTCGCGCAAGTGAAAAAATCCTGGTCTTCGTCTGGGATTTTGATTTTTATAGCCACTAACGCGCATTCTATTTGTTAAGTCAAATTACTTAAAAACTCGTTTTCCCCGAATATTTCAAGAAAAAATTAGATGCACTAGGAACATTACCTCCGAAAAAATGTTTTTGTAGGTGAAATTGCTATTTTTATTATTTACCTTCTTAACACAGACTAATATTAAACTGAAAGGCTAAATGAAATACTTTGACTCAATGTATAGGTACCTACTTATGGTTCGGTGCAGATTTTTTGATAATATAGTACCAAATTTTAAGAAATCATTGCTCGTAAATTAGACATAGAAATATATTTAAACTAGCAGACCTCTACTTCCCGACGAAAAACTTTGGTATACACTAAAAGAAATAATAAATTTGGCCGAGACCAATTTTCCCATAATTTTTGTTTGGGTCCTTTAGCTAGATCAAGGTTGACCAACACGACCGATCCACTGCTTATGTAGAACTCCCTATAGTCCCTTGTATCCACTGAATTTTTCAAATTGGTAGGTACTCTAGGAAGATGACTAAGTAAATAGGACACATCATGGAGAGCATTATTAGATTGTGAAAAACATATCAAACGGAAAGGAAGTGACAGAAGTTGTTGCAATCTACTTGCTGCTTTTGTTAGAAAAAATCTTTGTACTCGTAAACAAATTATCAAAAAAAATTCCTCATCCCTAGTCTGTAAATTTAGACATCTGCAGATTTGGATTCTGCATTAACGTCAATATGCGGAAGGTCATTAAATATGTTTCTTTGATAAAGTGTTAATTAGGGAAAAAACATTCCTTCCAGCTCGGCCAACAATATCACTATATAACTTATTATAACTTATAAATCGCTAATATTGCAAAAGCTGTTTTGTAAAATTATATACAATACTAGATACCTGATTTCCAAAAACTCCGATACTGCATGCTGAAGATACTTGATCAGGACCAAACCACACTGCTGCTAATCTTGCGGGAACTGATAAAACAAACACCTGGGACAAAGCTACGGAGCATTGGCCAATGAAACTCACATAAAACCTCTCTGGATCTACCGATGCCACTTTTATCCAGGCTCCTAAGCATGTTCCAAGGATTCCAATGGTAACTGCTAACCGTAGTCCCTAAAAATTAGTATTTTATGTTTAACATTTTTCTTGCTCAATATCAGATTTTTAGTATTTCATAGCAAGCGTTTTGGCCAGATTATGATAAAGTCTCATAGCAATTCTTCTTTAGATATGGATATTAATAGTGAAATAATTCTATCGATGCCATTATTGTTTACGTATCGTCTGGTGCTCATTTTTCGTGAAGTTTCAGTGATATTTTATGTTAATTGCATTTATTAATAAAAAACATTTCTTATTGAGATCGTGATGGTTCGTCGTATGCCAAAAGAACAGTCGGAATTTTCCAACTTCCGTAGTATGCAACCTTGTCTAACCAGTGACGTTCATATATAAAAAATGCAGATAAAATTCTGCCCTCTTTGAGACTAGAATGATCTGGGGAATGATTTATTTTGATAGTTTTCTTTATACATACACAAATAAACTAATGGGCCAGGGAAAGCCGTATTTATACATTTAGCCAATACTAATATTATCATATTTTATTTAAATAAACTAGCAGTTCCAAAACTATGCTTCGTAATCGATCTTATCGATTGTGTATATAATATACACAAGCTGTCTTGAAACGAAATGTTACAAATGAAGGAATATTTTTGTTTAAACTTGGATCTGTATGTGTTCTTTTGTCATGTTGACATTTAAAAATTCAGTTATAGTAGATGATAGCTAGGGTTTCCAAATGTCCCGTATTTCCAGGACGTCCCGTATTGCTATATATTTATGTGTCCCGCCGGAATAGCTGACGTCCCGTATTTCATCAATGTATTAAAAAAATGGGTAATTTTTTAGTTGATGCGTCAGACCGGTTTTATAATTTTTTCCTCACAAACACATGCCACAAGAATAAAAAATAACCAGAACCCAATCTTTCCTTATTGCTACGCCCGGTCTGCCGTGACCTCGAACCGCTCGATCCGCAGAAATTCCGCCGGAACTCGCCAGTGTAGGCGCTACGGCTGTAGTAAACGGAGCGGCTAATAGTCATTTATGATATAAATGTTAAATGTAAATTTTGAAGGCTCGGATGTGGACATTTGAATGCACTGAAACCACATGAGTGCCTTAAAAATACTTTTAACACAAATATCATACAATGTTTTTCTACACACAGCATTAAAAGCATACAATAATTAAAAATTAAATGTTTAGAATCTCTTACATCCAGGTAGTTTCTAATGGCATCGTATATTTATATTAAATTATCGAAGTTCACATTTGTCAATAAAAACTTGCAACCATCATTGTTGGCCGATTAGTTACAGAAAAATTGAAAATTTTATCCACATAAAGACATAGATCCACTTAAAGACGTAGAAGAAGCTGCTAACGGAGCTACCTTGAATTTACTGCTACGAAAATCGAGAATTCAATATGAGCTTGCTCATAATAAATTTATAAAATGGTGTGAAAACAAAGGGGTTTCTGGAAAGTAGTCCAAAAGCATATTCCTGGCCTATCTTGAGCAAAAGGCAAAGGTATGGAAGTGATCTTCCCCTTGGTCCCATTATTCAATGATCAAAGCTATGCTACGTGTAAATAACGACTTAGATATCAGCAAAATTTTTTAACTGATTGCCTATTTGAAGCGTCAAGGAGAGGGTTACCAGGCCAAAAAATCGAAAAATTTTACCAAAGGTCAAATTGAACAGATTCTGAAGTGCGCACCGAGCGACGAGTACCTTCTGATTAAAGTAGCTATGATTGTAGGAGTATTTGGTGCCTGCCGCTTTGTCAGTTGCCTCTTGACAACGTGGAAGATCTGGAGACCTCATTAGTTATTAAAATATTAGATACCAAAACCAAGGCACCACGAAATTTCACTATCGTTGAAAAATTTTATATGCATTTTTATAGAAAATATAATGATCATCGTCCAGCAGTTGTCGGACATCGGCGGCTCTTCCTAAAATTTGTAAAAGGTAAATGTTCCAGAAATCCAGTCGCAATTAATACGCTCGGAAAACTTCCAAATTTCCCCGTTCCTTTGTGATCTTACTTGCCGATGCTGGAGCAAATTTGACGAAAATTAAGCGGCATAAGGGATGGAAATCCTCAACCTTTGCAGAAGGGTGCATCGTGGATTCCTTGGAAAATAAAAATTGTATTTCTCGAAAATTACTTACAGTACAAACGACATCAGCCGATGATGCTTCAACATCAACTGGACATTCTGTTGTTTCTGTTCAATCCTTCTCAACCGCGAAGAAGAGCAGAACTGAGAAAGGATTTGATTTTTTAACTTGTGTAAATTGTACTATTAATATAAGGGTAAATAAATAAAATATATATGTTTTTGACGCTTTTTCGAAAAAATTTAAGTTTTACTTTTAACACTAGTGCCTTAAAGTAGGTATTTTAAGGCACTATTGCCTTAAAGTAACATTTTTAAGGCTAGTAGACAGTGTTAAAAGTTCAATTTTTAATATGTGTGTAGAAAAAAATCTTTTATGTGCTTACTTTGTTTTTTAAAAATTAAGCTTTTCAGTTTTTCTGAGTGCCGGTTTTGATTTTTTTTGTATTAATAAATATATCAAAAGTTATCATGACGACATTGTAAAAATCTTCCACTAGCCTATAAATATCATCAGAGCTAAACAATGTCTCCCAGTTTATACCTGAGAGATATAACATATAATAACCATCATAATTTACAGCCACAAGGTCAAAATATATAATGTCAAAAGAAACACATTCATCAACAGATAAATCCTAATAATCAAATGTTATGAGTGGATGATAAATGGCAACAGGCAATATTGAGTCGGTTGCCGGCTCAACCAATACATCGAGGTAATTAGTTCTAGCATTTGTTATGCTGTTAACTTGATAAAAATTTAGTTAAGGTATACAATCTGATGTGGCTTTTGTTTGTTGAAATAAATTCTCTTCGGCCTTAGCACCTTATCATTCACCCGTATTACATTCGGTAAATTAAAATCTCCCGTAAGTACAACATTATTAACCTCGCTTCGGCACAGCAGATGTTCCACAGCTAAGCAGTATTTTTCCAAACTCTCTACCCAATATTTAGGTGATAAATATACAATCCCAAAGTTTTTACTCCACATATATTTACTATAACGAAAAAGCTCTTCAATTCACCCGAGTCACTATCTACTAGTTTAACAGATAAACTTGCTTTAGCTGCACTCAGTACACCTCCTCTTCGAGGACATATACCAGTTTTACCAGATCGAATACAACGAAATAAACTATAGTCATGGAATTTCAATTTACCATCAAGTATATCACTATTCAACTATATCTCCGTAAATAAGATAATGTAATTAATTAATTCAATCGATGTACTCAATGTTTTCAGCTTTGCTCTCATTCCTCAAAAATTCTGGTAATAAACTCGAAGCTATATATGGCTTTGACTCTTTGACCAAGTTTCAGTATTATTTACGGCGACATGTACAATTGTAGAAGGTAGCTTATCAATTCACGCGTATCATCAAAACTATTTACGAGTGCCATGTAGATACGATGTTTTAATAGGAACAAACCACAAGTGATTATATTCTCGTAATAAAAAATGTATTAATATATTCTGCTGCAATATTAATCTATTAATCAATGGTGCACCGATAATTAGTGAGTTTGCATTTTCGAGTTGTTTTAAAAAAATAATAAAATTTTATTTATCTTTAGTTATGGCCTTGCCTGCTATGCAATTTAGTCATCTGTCTACAAAGTGACAAACATCCTCTTGCATAAATCCCGTACTAGTTCATCATCTCAACAGTAACCCACGAAGGATCCCGATTCGATTGATAAATAGGTGCTACAATATAAGACTCAGTGAGCAACTGCCTACTAGATACCGTGCTTCCCAATCTGCATATCTCATTGTTATACCAGTCTATGTCGTCCTCTCACGATTTTATTGAAGTCAACATATTTTCCTTTGTTTCCTTCAATTCCATAATTTCTCTTTTCATTCTATTGCCGTTTTCTTTCTCTTCGGCCAATTTCCTTCCAAAAATAAATTTTGTTTAGTCAAACGTGAAACAGTCATATTCAAATCTGTAACCTTTGCTCTACGTTGCCTTAACTTCTCCTCCATTGTCCGTTAATTTTCAAGTACATCGTTCTCAAAGCTGTGTGATTTACGATGTTGCCTCTCTATGAATAGGTTTTTTGCGTTAATTTTCTCTGTCAATTTGCTGATCTCTAACTGAGTACCCCTTTCAGCATTTTCCTTTTCCAAAGTAATTTTGTCAATTCTATCCCTTTCATCAGCTATTTGCAATTTTAATTAGTCAAACTTTTCCTAGAGTTTGGGTGTTTCACTAATCTTACATTGGTTCTCCTTATATATAAATTCACATTTCAACAAAGAATCTCATGTCCGCTTACTGATTTAAAGTAGTTCTTCCTATTCAGACAGCTGAGATGTACAACTCCAAGACATAAAAGACATGTAAAGTTTGCAAATTCATTTGCACAGCATTTAAATGCTATTCATTCAGGTATTTCCTGATCATTTGTATCTATTGTTGACAGATCTATTATATTTTATATTTACTATTCTGCTGACCGGACTATAATTGAAGTTTTTTGCCCCTATTATTGAGCTCACTTTAAAATTCATATCTTTCAAATCAACTGCTAGATTAATAATTATCAACAGGCAGCTCGTTAAAAATATCGATTATTAGAAACAAAACGTATACATTCGACACAATAGGTATTTAACAATTATTTACGTCATGATAATTATTGAACAAATACTCACAAGTATCTAAAATCTTGATTAAATCCACAGGTTTTCGATTGATAGTGAACATTTAAATTTATATACGAATTAGCATGATTAATACGTTGTTAGAATTATTTCATTCTCATCATAATTGATAGTTATTATTTAACAGAATTGTGTTAAAATGTGTACCCGGGCCTTGGAAATTCCAATAGGTACATACTAAATCATACTATCATTTGAAATCGCTAGTTTCAAGTAAATTATATTTCCGCAAAAATACCACTGGTGATATGAAAATAAGATTCTTTATATAGTTAAAACGTGCATGCAAAGCAGATAATTAAGAAATAATGCTCGTTATATTTATTTATTTATTTATTTGGTGATCATCAGGGATACAAACAGGTCCAAACCCAATCAATGTATCCACAGTATTATATACATGATTGTCGTAAAAAAAAATATTAACTTATATGGTAATAAGAAACAATAGGTAAGCAATTCATAAGAAGTTATGCACCAATCGTGAGATTATTGCAGGAAGCATAACATGTAACTATACACAAACAATATTCAAGGAATATTATTTTTCAAAATGTTCTTAATGGTGACAGCAGACATAGAAAACATATCAATTATATTA
>MU182887.1:41687-62257 GCA_016904865.1 Pissodes strobi | reverse complement strand
TTTTGTGCATATATTCAACAGAAGATTAGAGCTGGCTTGAGTGCTATGATAGTTCTTATTGAAACTGTTTTAAAAAATGAGGGAAACAATCAACTTTTAAAGGACATGGTGTATCCAAGTTGTTGGCGGATATGCATCATACTCTTTCTGTGCATAGGTGTTTTTTTCTTTCCAATCATTTGGACCCTTCAGTGTGTGAGGAATGCTCAATAAATTAATGGTTGTTTGGGGATAATTTTCCGCAAGCTGTTGTGACTTCTCAGGAAATAAGGAATGTTAGAATGGGCGTGAAGAATGACAATCGTTTCCAATCGAAGACTGGTGGTCAAGAGCCCATTCCAGAAGAAGATGAGGAAGAAGGAGGAGAGGAACGGAGACAGGAAGTTGGGCTGGAGCAGGGAGCAGTTCCAGGGCTGTCCTTGGCATTTGCACACCTAGAGATAGGATACGAGACAAACTAGAAAAATGTATTAATAATTGGAAAACTATCACGAATAATAAGGTTATCCTTAGTTTGGTTACAGGATATAAAATAAAGTTTATCAAGCCTCCTAAGCAATGTTTTAGGCGGCCTTTTAAAATTAAATTAAATCAAAAGGATTTCGTCATTAAGATAAAAAAAATTGCTAGCTATAGATGCTTATTAATTAATAAGACTAACGGATATATCGTCGTCAATATCACGAAGTGGCGTAACTCGAAAAAATCTAAAATTGAGTTAAGCCCATTTTTAACTATAGCAATACATGCCCCACAATATCACGAAGTGGCTTATCTCGATTCGTTCTCCTTTCTATGTTGGAAGGTATGAAATGAGCGGCTTATCTAGTTTTAATAAAAGGTGCAAATTCACGAAGAGGCTTAACTGCACTTACGCCTGTTTGTGAAATTTAGATTTGTTCTTTTTTACTGTTTATACTAAGGCTTATCTTAGTTAAGCCACCTGTCAATTATGTTTATCCTACAGACAAGGAGATGAAGCTTTAAAAGAAACGATAAAGGATAAGTACAGTAAACATGTTGCAGAAAAAAACAGTCAGATAAATCAAAAAGGGGGTTAAAGAGAAGGTTTTAGCTAATGAATCTATTCTATTGTTTGTGCAAGTTTTGATCTTCAGCAAGAAAATGCATAATTTTACAAACGACGTCTAGCAAGTTATAACTTTACTTTCTGCGATATTGCTTCAAAGGAATGCCATTGTTTTGTTTGGAGTGAGCTGTGCAGCCAAAGAGGTGCCTCAGAAATATGTTCTTGTGTATATAAAGCGCTACAAAAATATGACTCTAAAGATTGTACTAAAAAAGTCGCCTTGTTTTCAGACGGCTGCAGCGATCAAAATAAGAATTCGGTCATCGCCACAATGCTTTTTAGTAGCCAACTCCTCAAATATAGAATACATTTCACTATACTCATTTGAATCGTTTAATGGACAGAATGAGGTAGATTCTACCCATAGTGCAATATCAACTGTCCTCTCTCGCGTAGGAGATCTTTTCATTTCGTCACAGTTATACCCCATCATCCATCTAGCACGCCATAAACAACCTTACATAGTGCAACCTCTCCAACATAATGATTTTTAAAATTTTAAAAAGTTATCTAAAGAACTGAGAGTTTTGATAGTAAGAACTTCTGAAACAGGAGAATCAATTAAATGTCATGACATTATGGAACTTAAAGTAAATAAAAACGAACCATTAACAATATTTTATAAAATGAGCCATCTCCATGAAAGTTACAAAAAGCTTAAATTAAAAAGACAAAAAAAAGTTGACTTATAATATTGGTAGTTTAAATAAGGAACCAAAGAAAATCACTAAAGAGAAGTATTCAGATTTAAAATCATTATGCCAAAGGGACACACCTGTAATTCGGATGGAAGAATATAAAAAGTTTTATTTAGATATTCCTCATGAGTAGATGCGAAATATCGCGCCTTATTAATGCATTTCTTATATTCCTTTTTTTCACAAGCAATTGATGTTTTTATTAAACGAAAGCTAATGTTTTTGCGTCTTATTGTCAGCTTCTATGTATTTAAATTACTGCATTATTTAAGCATATATAAAATAAAATAAAATAAAAATATTTATTTCCTATAGACTTACAATTCTAAGTAAGTATGGGATATTGTCAAGACAGTCACAACAAAATGTATATAAACAACAAATTACAAACAGTAAATCACCACAAACATCACCAGCAAATCATCAGCATTATCAGCTTTGCACAATCATTCAAACAGCTTCCATTATGAAAGATTGCTACTTAGGTACTCCCCAATAGAATAAAAATTTTTACTGTAATAAAAATGTTTTATAGTTTTATTGAATTTCACATCACCAGAGATTTGTTTAATTCGCACAGGTAATTTATTATATAGCTTGAAAGGCAATATTAAAGGGCTATTTACCGCAGTCGATAACCGATGTTGAGGTATAATTAAATTAAAGTTCTGCCTTAGGCCATAATGATCAGCAGCTCCCCTAGTTAGTCCGACGTTGGGTAAATTGGCTCTCGCATATTTTGTGGCTTGGTATAAAAATAATGAAGGGAACGCTGGAATTCCCAATCGTGGAAAAAGTTGGCGACATGAAAATTGAGGAGGCTTAAAGAGCATACTCCTAACTATTCTTTTCTGCTGAACAAATACCTCAGGTGCTCTCGCCGCATTACCCCAGGCCAGAATGGCATAAGTGAGACAGGATTGTACATAGGAGAAGTAGTAAAGCTTCAGTAGATCAAGGTCTACCTTAAAGCGCAGCTGCCATATAACAAATGCGTAGACGGCCAACCTTTTCAAAATATGGTCCACTTGGCATGACCATGAAAGCTTAGCATCCATAAAAACTCCCAAAAACTTCACAAACGTCCGCCTCTCAATTATTTGGTTATTAACTTTGACAAGAAGAGCTTTATTCAAGTCCCTTAACGAGAAAAGCATTAGCTCCGTTTTATCATCATTCAGGAGCAAGCCGTTATTATTACAGTAATTTTGAACCCTACCAACAACATCATTTGACTTTTCTGCAAGCCGCTCCAGGCTTTTTGCAGAACAGGATACTGAGGTATCGTCTGCAAATAGAGTAATGTAATCGTTTTCAAAATCAAAAGAAATATCATTTATAAAAATGATAAACAACAGGGGGCCCAACATGCTTCCCTGTGGGACCCCAGTTTCCACCTGTGCATCGGTGGAACAATAATGAATACTATCGTGCCTCAAAACTACTTTCTGTGTACGCTCCGTTAAAAAATGTTTCAACCATTTTTGGGCATTACCACGAACGCCGCAATTTTGTAGCTTGGAAAGCAGAAGTTCAATATTTATTACTTCAAATGCTCTTTTTAGGTCGAAAAAAAGGCATGATGTTTGATTACCACTATCAATACTCTCCATTATTTTGTTGTACAAAGAAACAATTGCGTCCTGAGTAGAAACTCCTCTCCGGAAGCCGAATTGGTTTTGGTAAAAGAAATCTGTTCTTTCCAAAAATGCAAGCAATCTATTGTAAAAAGCCTTCTCGAATATTTTCGAGAATACGGACAAAAGCGCTACGCCTCTGTAGTTGGACATGTCGTGTGCGTTACCCTTTTTAAAAATTGGCTGAATAATGGTTGTTTTTAAAATATTTGGAAAGGAACCCTCACAAAAGGAGAGATTAATTAGGTCGGTTAAAGGATCGAGAATGTATTCATATACACTCTTTAGAAGAGAGCATGGTATTTCATCAAAACCACTGGAGTCTTTTTTCGAAACTGACAATACAATATCTTTAACTTCTTCCCTTGAATAGGGTGCCAAAAAAAGTGTATTTTTTATACAGCTTACATCTCTCTTATTAATAGAATTTTTCATTCCAGAAGTCAAAGTTTTTATTGACTCAATAAAAAACTCATTAAATGCCTGGGCAGCGTCATTGAAATCAAAAATTTTGCTGTCGTTATTTTTATCAACGAAATATTCAGGTAGGTTATTGACTCTGTTTTGATTTGTCTCATTTTTTATGATTTGCCATGCCACTCTCGACCTATTTACAGTGTTTATAAACAAGTTGTTATTGTGGTTTTTTTTGGCTAAAGATATTCGTTTTTGGTGTTGTCTTTTTAATGCATTATAGCGGGTCAATAGTTGGGGATCCGATGTGTGTTTATAAGCCCCAAACAGTTCTCTCAAATGATTACCCTCATCAACTATGTCTCTCGATAGCCAAGGTTTCCCTGCAAGCTTGTTCTTGACCTTACGTTATTCGATAGGAAAGCAAAATTTAAAATTTTGGATAAATATATCATGAAATATATTAAATTTTTCATCAAGGTTTGTTCCTAAGTTTAGAGAATCCCAGCTAACCTTTGAAAGTTCTAACTTAAAATTGTTAATGTTGCCATCATTATGAAAAAATCTTTTCTGTAAAGTTATTGTAAAATTGCTGTTTTTTCCTGAGTCAAAAGACAACAATTGCATAGAATGGTCTGAAATATCAGTGTAAACAACTCGAGGTGTCACCAACGTCGGACCCAAGGTGCAGAAGATATTATCGATGATCGTTTTTGAGTTATTTTGAATGCGAGTATATTCAGTAATCGTTTGGCGCAAACCAAATGATGAAAATATATTTTCCAACCTCGAGACAGTTGTAGATTTTTTATGAAAATCGATGTTGAAATCCCCACAGCAAAAGGAGCCTCTGCCAGGTTTACATACATCAGACAGTAACTCATATAGGTTATTAAAAAATACATCCAAATTGCCAATTGGGGAGCGATACAAGCAGCATACAAAAATGGAATTATTTTTCATACGAATTTCGCACAATGAAAATTCGAAATGTTGGTCATTATTCAAACTATGTGACTTATTAAGTGATATAAATTTGATATCTTGCCGTACAAATATTGCAACACCACCCCCCTTAAGGGTGGATCGACAGTATGAGCTGGCTAGCTGATAACCCTGAAGACTTACCAGAGAAATCTCCTCAGTACCACACCAAGTCTCTGTAATACAGACAATCTCCGGGAATCCCATTGACTGCAAAAGCAGTTCCAGTTCGTGAACTTTGTTTCTCATACTTCTTATATTAATGTGACATAGGGACATTCTATTTCTACAGACCCGAAGGGAACTGGTCGTCGTCGTAACACCTTTCCCTAGCGAACCTCCTGAGAGGCCGGTGAGCTGAAATTTGTTTCTTCGGTGACCTGCGGGCCAGACCTGGATCCTCTTGGAAAGCGATACCGATTGATACACGCGCCGGAGGGCCAGATGAGCGGATCGTACACTTGTTGTACATGCTTTATCGGAAATGATACAATAAATGAGCTGCTTCTTTCAGTACGTTTTAGATCTTTACATTCGAATTTTATTTCTGGTGCTGACTGTGCCAGAAAATTACTAAGATCAGTGCTATTTGTCCTTGCATCCAGTCTATAGACATGTAGGAAACCACATTTTGGAACTGACTGCACTCCCAGGTTTTCCTTATTGGATCCGATTATTGGCTTCCTTCTCGTATGAGACCGAGAAACCTGTTTCCAGCCAGAAGCGCCCTGACTAATACTGCCGCCATTCGTTTCATTCTCTCTCGAGGCATCGGTAGGGTGCTCATCCATTGACTCCGTTGAGACTGTCAACATGGCGGACCCGACTGCTCGATTCATCTGGCTTAAGGTGATGGAATCAGTGGAATTTTCGGAATGCTTCCTCTGCTGTTGTGCATTGTTTGGTTTCAAATGCTTAGAAGAATTTGATGTATCCTCGGCAGATGGCAGTAATGGCGGAATATTTTTAGTCATAGGATTTGATTGTTTTAATAATGAAATTACATCATCTTGACTAGCAAGTCTTCTTTCCATGTGAAAAATATTCTGTTCTAGCAGTTTTACCTCTTTTTTAAGCGAGTGGCTTCGCATGTTTAACTTTACACACTCAATGTTATTGCAATCAGTATGGACGTCGTCCATTATTGTATCATGCTGCGCGTTCATTTCAATTTTATCACTATACGCACACTTGTGGCACTTATCGATAAAAAAAATTACTAAGAACTGTATTAGAACTAATTGATGGCGTAAACTTTCTGTAAACTAATGCCTGTATGATATCCTTTTTGTTTATTTTATTGAGCTCGGCGGCTATTGCATCCGCAGTATTCGCCATCTTGGCTACATCCAATGTATGACACATTATTTTTTCCCCTTTTTTATTGCTTTGTTCTACCCTTAAACTAAGTTTTATTTTTTAAGTTATATTTTGTTTACTTATTTTTATGTTAAAACGAAATGCTTGTATTCATTTTTCACATTTTATGTATTTAAATAACCAGTATTATTTAAATACAGTTTTGTTTGAAATTTAATTATTCGGTGTTTCTTTTAGTTGTTGTGACAATATAGTGAACCAGTGGCGTAACTCATTTATTTGCCTTACTTAATTTTATTTCTCAATTTCAAGAAACTGGCGTATCTGCTTTTCTCCTAAATTACTCAAAATGAAAAACATAATATACCATAGTTAAATAGTACTTATACGTATATACACTATGTTCAAAACGCGACAGAGTAACTGTAATAGATTTTGGTTAGCATTAAAGTGAAAAGCATGAAAAACTTTAAAAGCTTCTCCTGAAAAGTTACTAAAAAGCCGTGTAAATATTTGGTGATTATTTTTAACACTATTAATACGACCTTGTCTTTACCAGAAGAGAAGATAAAAGGAATAATAGATCTATGTAGGAAATGTATTAAGAAACGTTTTCGGCTAATTAAAGAGTTTGCTAGGTTATTGGGAATAGTGACAGCGGCATGTCCAGCAGTCAAATATGGATCGGCTCATATAAAAATTTGGAGTGAGTAAAATATTTAGCTTTAATTGAATGTGGGGATAATAATGCTAAGATCAGTGATACTAATGAGGTTAAGCTGGACTCACAGTGGTGGATTTTAAATGTAAGAAAGATAAATTCATCTATTGAAGCTCTTACCTTTCAGTTCGAAATATTTTCTGATGCTTCTAAAGTAGGATTGGGTGGAGCATGCAATAAGATGAGAATTAGTGCTCTCTATAGGATCAGGAAGACCAAAGTTAGCATATTAATTATTTAGAGTTGTCAGCGACATTTAATTGTTTGAAACATTTTACTATAAACTTAAGAGACATATCCATTCTTTTAAGAATAGATAATACTACTGCTATAAGTTATACTAATCGTATTGACGGATTTAAATATAAAAAACTAAATAATTTATAAATATATACTTATATATATAATTAATTATATTAAGATATATTAATTTTGATTTTCATAATACGGCCATATTTTTTTTGTAGTCCTGTTTAGTTTTTATATTTAAAATACGTTTCATATACTAATTCGAAAGACAATAGTATTGCGTATTTCGTATCTCGTTTAGGATATTTAAATACTGAATATGAATTAACTCAAAAACATGTTTCAAGAATTTCCACTAAATTCTACTGTTTGCCACTAAAAACAACAAAAAATATATTTCTTTTGTGTCTTGGAAACCGGAAGAAGGGGCAATGTTCCTTTCCTTTCAACGTACTCGAGGGCAAGGAAGGGCTATGAAGAATTGAGGAAAACCCTCAAATATCATTAAAAACCCTGGAAACTACTACCCAATGATAAAGCGGAAGGTTCATTAGTTGTATGTAATTAGAAGGGTCAACCGTGGTTTCCTTTAATGGAAATTTTGGTTGAAGAACCATATGATATGGGCCCTCATAAAGATTTAATCATATCTTTTTATAGGAAACCACATCCAATGTGGAGCTCATTTATCCTGGTTGCCGGTCAAATATCCGGGAAGCTTTTGTAAGAAGATTCTTTCCTTTTACTGGATTACGAGGCATAATATGTCCTTTAAGTAAACAGGTTCTAATAACAATAAATAATATTTAAAATGGTGGAAGTTTTGCTAGGAGAATTATGTTAGTCCTTATATTTATAACTTGTCAAAAGGTGTACATTTTTTTAACCAAAGATTTGAAATAAATTTGTACATTATCTGTCATTAATGCATATAAGTCAGCTTTAGCATCGGTGTTGCTTATAGGGAAAGAAGATGAATTATGATACGTTGGCATTCGTAATATTAATACAGCAAAAGGCCAGGTATGCTAATACATGGGATCCGCATCCAGTACTAGTATATCTAGAAAAAATGTACCCGTTAGAGGAGATTTCTCTTGAACAGTTATTGGAAGTAATTGCACAAGTGCATCAAAATTACCGATAACCTTGCATGGCAGTGTGTTGACTAAAAACTCTATGAGTTCATTTTCATATTTTGGAGAAAGAGCCCGACACCGAAGGAGGAGGGATATATTTCCAAAATATGAAAATGACCGAATGCAGTTTTTATAAGACAACACGCTCGAATGCAAAAAAATCTGGTTATTTTGATGCACGAGTGTAATTCAGGTGAATATTTCCCAAATAAGGGCAGATTTTTAAAAATATATGTTTATTATATTTTTAATACAAAAACGTACTGTAACTGTAAACAAAATAAAGAGACGCAAAAATACGATTTTTTTAAATCCGAAGCAAGACATTTTAAAAATCTATTTTGAATTTACTTTGACGTAATCTATAAATTGTCGTTGTCATCGTAAGTTTGCTATTGAATTACCATAGATACGTACGATGCAATTATCGCCGTGCCCTTTTTTGGGTTTCTACAGTGCAATTATCGCTGTAATTTTTCGATAATTGCACTCATCTAATGAGATTTTTTATACATTAGGGAAATATTATTTTAAATTAGTTACTTTGTTAGTACTCATATCAGCACACCGGTTGCGGACTCTTAGTCAGGTAAAGATATTTATAATGAAGGTGATTATATATACATTATTATTGGTGAGGCAATCAAGATTTCGGGAAAAAATAGGCTTCAATCGGTGCTGCATTTACTCGGCGAAAGCCGAAGTTTTGCTAGGCATCAACATTCCAGGTGTAAATACGTAGAACTGAAACCATAGCTGGAGCAGATAGTCTAATTTTGACCGTGAAGAAACCCCTGAACATGCTAGGGTATCTACGGCATATAAAGCGGGTGCAAGTTTTGAAATCATTAGACAGTATTTTGTTTATTATCATAAACCGATTTTACCACCTCAAGATACCTTCGCAAAAGCAGTATTTAGAGGTTCAGGAGTTAAAGTTGATTAATTTCAAGGGTTCTAATGTCGGTTATATTAAAATTAAGTTTAGGGTTGTTGTTTGTCGTTCTCTTGTGGTTTATAATAATTTGGAGTAGTTTTAATAACATAATAATAATATGATGAATAAATATATAAGATTATTTTTTATAATATTTTTACTAATGTTTTTGTTTTTTCTTAAATTTTCAGAGCCGCAATGATCCTTCAAGTTTGATTTTTTTTATTCATTAAACATCTACAGGGTGTTTGTGATATGAGACGAAACTGCGAAATATAATTACATGATCAATCGACTTACCTGTAAGGAAGTTTGATCATAATTATTGCATGAGCAGTCTCGTCGAAATATCACAAAAGTTCCGCCCAGTATTTTTCTCTTTTGTTTCTTTTAAAAGCTGATAAAATTTTAAGGAAATCCCCCCAATTTGATCAAACCTGTGTTAGATTTTTCTTTAAACTAATAGAGATTGCTGACAGTGCACGAAAATGTAGGGGATAAGAGGGGATATTTTTTTAGCTCTTTTAACGTCGTGTAGATTCGTGTAGACAAGCTGCCACTACAGTGTGTTTTATAGTATGAGACGAGACTGCTCATATAATTATGATCTAATTCCTTACAGGTAAGTCGATTGATCATCTAATTAGAGACTATTAACGGAGGCGGAATTGGTATATATAAGGCAAGAAGCAAACATTCCTCAAATTCAAATAGCACTCGAAACTGCGCAGTCCTAGGGTGTTTTCCATATAGATCATATGTTTTCAAAAACTTCCATTATACTGTTAAGTTTAAACTTCAGATCAGAACTTAACTGGACATTAGAGCTAGTTTAACAGAGTTTAATTTAACTGATAAACGCAAGTGTGCATTCTTGTAAAAAGGGCTTGATTTAACCGACGCTTAGACCATAACCGCCATTTTGGCTACCTTTTAGCTCTCACAACGGATACTTCATTTATTATCACTCTTCATAACTTCGTCAAGTTTTACTATACATTTTTGATTGGAGACTGAACGGAGGCAGAATTATTGGTATATATCAGGCAAAAAAGCAATTGAATGCAAAGCAAAACGAATGAAGTAGTACTTACCAATTTTTCTAATAAATAACTTCCAGGAAAGATAAAAGGAATGTATAATATCATGTATATGAGGGACGTCCAGTTTACCCATTCAGTTGAGACGCCATAATAATCTCTTATCACAGGACTTATTATAGAATACTGTATCCACTGCATCGAGTTTGAAGCAGAGAAGAAGACAAATAATATCAAAATAAACCATCTTATCGGGTATACTATCGGTTTCTGGATGTCTGGCAAAGTACCTGTACTCCCGGATTTTGATTCTAAGTCTTGGGTCGAAGAATTCATGGTTTGGTAGTCGATATGTGTGCCTGTAAATAAATAAAAATTCTTTGTTATGAAGGGATGGAAATTCTATTTAATATAAAAACAAATTAGCATATCCATCTTACGCTGTCTATAACGGGTTTCCGGTCGCACCTGCCAGTCGAAAAAAAAACGAGAACTAATACACGACAGAAGACAGAAGTGAAACTTCAAAACACGAAAAGCTTAAATTCATCTATCATTTCTAAAGTGGCTTCTTGTATGATTTTTACGTTAGGTCAGGATTTCTCTATAAAAAAATATATGTTTCGGGAAAAAAATAAATTCCCGCTGTTGTGTTTTTCATTTTCTCTCAAAAGTACATTTTCCAATATTTTCGAAACAGAAAAGCAGTTAGAGAGTTTTTGTCCTCTAAATTTCCTAACGAACGTCTTCTCTGTTTCCCCCAACTTTTTCGGCGCTAGAACTACCCAAATTTCCCACTATTTTAAAAATATACACGCAGAAAAAAAGCATGCCAGTTTTCGATTCTCGTCAATTTCAACAGGGTTCGGAAGAGGGTTAAAAATAACGTGTGCAGAAAATGTCATCAAAATTAATGAATTCTTTCAACAGCTATCGTGTATCAGCAAAATTTTTAAAGATCGCATCATTTTACGTAATAACTCGGAAACGGAATATCGGATCGCCAAAATCAAAAGACCGCCGCGCCGCGACGCGCGCCGTTGATTGGATAGAAGCTCAAATTTTGAATGGTTTGACCAATAACATCCCTAGGTGCCAAATGCATGTACGGAATGTATTATTGCACCCCATTAACACCCCCCCCCCCCCGCGCTGATTCGGTCAGAAGAGGAGAGAGAAGAAAAATATAAAATAATTAATTTTGGATTCCCTACGGTGGGGGGATTATACCCCACCTCACACCTCCCCGGAAACCCAAAAATTTTCGAAAATGGGGGAAAAATTGAAAAACCGCAAAAATTGAAAAAAACGAACAAGTTAATAAAAGTATTATGAAACGAAATATGAGAAAAAAAGGGAAAAATAAACAAAAAAATCGGGGACAAAAGTTGAGAAAATAAAGCTTCAAAAAATATAAAAACTCAATTCCTTATAGCTCTTTCAGAAGTTTCACTTCAGTTGTGTGCTTATAAAGGTGAGGCACATATATTTTTTAATTTGTAATTCAGTTTTAAATTTTTTTTTAGTAAACTATAGATAAAAATAACTAATTTCAACTGGCATATCCAGTATTTTGTTTAATGCTGGCATTTTATTGGGGGGTGTGGAGAAGTTGAAATGCCAAATGGTCCGTATGTAAAAGTCGAATATTTTCTTCGGTAAGTATTCTTAACGTACACAATGTAGTACATGTTATCTCAAAAAAATGTTTTAAAATCATAAATTAAAAAACAAATACAAAAACATAACAATATATATTCGTAAACATACTTAGTAAACTAGGATTCAAGCGACTTTAATTCGTCTTTGCTTTAACGAAGTCCACAGTGAAACTAACGTTTCTGACGGAATATACTCTAAAATATACTTTTTTGATGACAACAATAACAATGAAACGAGTCGTTAATTGCTCATTGTTGTCTTTAGAAATTGTTAATAAATCTGAGCTTACTAAAGCTTCTTTCACCGGAAGCAACACTAACTGAAATTATTTGAACTAAAGTGCAGAGTTTATAACATAATGGTAAAATGTCTTTTACTTTGTAAGCCTTCTCAAAAACTGCATTTAAAGTTAAAAATTCTTGACACTGATCGATAAATATTTCCAATTTAGCCTGAAGGGCTTCTAGATCTATGTGATATCCTGCTCGAAATAAATGTATTGCCACTTCTATAAGTTTAAAGCTGCAGTTTTGGCGGCCTAGCGGGAACGTGAAAATTTTGTAAAGTGCCCGTACGATTTCTAAACTTTTTTTTACATTTCCTTGCATTGAGGTAAAGACTATCCATCAGAACCACTTTTAATTATTATAAAATTAATTGACTGCAAAGGTCACTTCTGTATCTATTTGGATCCAATTTTTTAGGAGCTATTCTCCTTTATTATGTTTTTCAAAATCAGCCTTAAATTCAACTCCGATATTTTTACCAAATGCAAGGACATTTTCAATAGTATTCATTAAAATAATGGTTGAATCAATTACCAGTATACCCGCAATAATATTAAGCTGTTCAGATTCTAGAAGTTTTGTCAAGTTTTTAGTTTTATTACCGATTTGCCGAATGAATAACATTGATTCGGGGTGTCACACCGTCCCATAGCACCCCCCTCATATCCGACCCTGCCTCTTGAATAATTAGGTAACAATATTCCTTCAATTTTCGTTAAGAACCATTTATTTCCTACATTCTGCTTTTTGGTTCATGTCTTTAGTTATTACGGTTCATTTTTTAAAAGGGAAATGAACTTGTCACGAACAGTTTGTCTTAAGAAATATTATTTTATGACGGGGTGACTTTGCTCACTGTTACCCTAATGTTAATTTGGTAGCTTAGTTTATGAGTATAGCAATTAAAAGGCCACAATATATTGTTGCTAAATAGCCATCAACTTGCATAAAAAAAATAAAGAAATCAAGAACGTTTATTTATGCAAGCCAACTCAGCTGTAAGTTAACTGACTTAAACGAATGTACTCTTTCCGACAAATTTAGCCCAATATTCTGTATTAAAACCTCTAGCTCTTATAACTATCTGCGTACGTTGGTTTATACTGTCAATAAGGTTTCGAGTAGCTAAACGAGGCTCATTTACCATAGCTTAAGTTTGCGTTTAACTCGCCTAGCAAGCGTGACTCACACATGCTCTATGGGGTTAAGATTAAGTGATGATGTGAGCAGTTCATTGTATTAATATCAACTTCCGCAAGATATTAGGTAATACATATTGTTATATGTGGCCGAGCATTATCTTCCATTAGGATATAGCCATCGCCGATAAATCCACTAACAGCTAGAACGTAAGTTGTTAATATCTCCACTCAGCGCGGGCCTCCCAGGTTCTTCATGTGCATACTATTACTGAACCTCCTCCATAGCTCAAGACGGGGACTGAACGTGCACTCTGCAAATCTTTCTCCATCTGGAGATTATAAGCAGAATCTAGATTCGGCCATAAAAAGCAAATTTTGCCATTGCTCCGAGTTCCAATGGCACATTTCAGTCTAGCAACTCGGTGACGCGGAAGCCATTTGGTCCCAGCTGCTGGTCTGCAAGCTTTCAAACCAAATCCCATCAATCTTCGACGAAGTGTCCACGCACTAACAATTTTACCTCGAACCGCAAAGTTTTAATGTAAGGAAATCAGAAATCTGTCATCGTCAATTATTGCAGTAGTTTTTCGTTTCTTGCCACTACCTACCTTCAGCTTAGTTCTATCCGTTATTCCTGTGCATACTATTACTGAACCTCCTCCATAGCTCAGAAGGGGACTGAACGTGCACTGTAAGTAAAACTTTCTGAGGCCTTTATCCATAACTTTTTTCGTCCATCTGGAGAATGTAAGCAGAATCTGGATTTAGCTGCAAAAATAACATTTTGCCATTGCTCCGAGTTCCAATAGCAAATTTCAGTCTAGCAGCTCGGTGACGCGGAAGCCATTTGGTTCGGGTCTGGTCTACAAGCTTTAACACCAAATTCCATCAATCTTTAGCGAAGTGTCCACGCACTAACAGTTGTACTCAGACCTCTTGAAGTTGATTTCTTAATTGTTCTGAATTATACCCCCACCTCCCCGGATGCAGAAAAATGGCAAAATAATTAAAAAACGTAAAAAATTGTTCGAAAAGTTAATAAAAGTATTATGAAACGAAATAAGAAAGGAAAACAAAAAAAGTTAGAGAAACGCGGTTTTCGGCTGAAAAAAGGCAAAGGAGTTCAGCTACGAGGTCGGAGATGACAAAAATTGGAAGAAAAAAATGCTTTATGAAAAAAAAACAAACATTTTTGATAAAATGGGATAAAATTGAAAAAAATGTTCGGAAAGTTAATAAAAGTATTATAAAACGAAATAAGAAAAAAATAATAAAAAAAGCAAATATTGTTCGAAAAGTTAACAAAAGTATTATAAAATCAAATAAGAAAAAAAAATATGATAAAAAATAATTGTTTGGAGAGTTAATAAAAGTAATTTAAAACGAAATAAAGAAAAATAATAATAAAGAAGAATTAGGGAAACGCGGTTTTCGACGAAAAAAGTTGACAAAAAAGATAAATAAAATTAAAAAGTGATAAAATATGAAATAATAAACAATTTAAAACATTAGGAATCTGTCAGAAAATCACATCTGAAAAAATATTTTTAAATTTTTGATGACAGAAGAAAACATGAAACTTTTGTATTTCCCACTTTTTGATATCTTATATAATATGCGTGGCCCTCCGCTAAGCTCTGGGAATTAGACTAGAGAAACTAACTCAATCTGGCACAGTTGGATACAAAAAACAATTTTATAACTTTTTTGCGTCTAATATGTTTGGTTAATATCCATAATCAAGGCTTTTAGCAATTATCCATAATTCCTAATTTGCTTAGGTTTTATGCATAATAACGTATTTCGGATATTAGCAGTAACATATCTACAAATATTATATACAATCTCCTATACTATTTACCTACATAGTATCTGACAAATACATGATAAATAATACAAAATAATCCGAATGCCCACCTGTTTACGAAATTTGGAAAAAGCGTAATACGGATCTGAAATTTCCCTTTTACATGGCCGACGTCAAAGGAATTTGTCTGAATGACAGCAAAGGCGGCATTTCAGAGAGAATATTCTGATTGTTTTTTCTTCTGTAGTAGAGCAATGAGCGTGAATGGTTCTTGCAACATATACTCATAATTACGAGTAAAGACACCTCGGCAAGAAAAAACAATTTTTAAACTAAACTGTCGGTCGGTTCAAGTTCATTTCGCTTAAATATCTCACAAAGGATATTTCATTTCTTATCACTTCTCACAACTTGGTCAAGTTGTACTTTAAGTTTTTGATTAGAGGCTATTGGTGGAGGCGGAATTGGTATATATAAAGCAAAAAAGCAAAAGTAAAAGGAATGTATAATTTTGTAGATATATGAGAGACGTCCAGTTTACCCATTCAGTTCAAGGAAAAGCACCGCAGAAGACAAGTAATTTCAAAATAAACCATCTTATCGCATATATATATATATATACGCTAAAGTATCTGTTCCCGCGGATCTTGATTCTAAATCTTGTTGTATGTGGCCAAGCATTATCTTGCATTAGGATAAATCCATCGCTGATAAATCTACTAAATGCTGTTAATATATCCTCAATATATCCGAGGGTCGACAAGAATCTATCGATGACCACCAACTCAGTGCGACCCTCCCGGGTTATTCTTGTGCTTACTATTACTGAGCCTCCTCCATAGCTCAAGACGGGGACTGAGCGTGCATTCTGCAAATCTTCTTAGGCCCTTATAAATATTTTTTTTCGTTCATCTGGATAATGTAAACCAAATTCTATCAATCTTCGGTGAAATGTCCATGCACTAACATTTGTACCTCGAACCTCCTGAAGTTGATTTCTTACCTGTACTGATGTTAAATTACGACCCCGCAAAGTTTTAACGTAAAGAAAATTGCCATCAACAGCAGTAGTTTTTCGTTTCTTGTCACCACCTGCCTTCAGTTTAGTTCTGGCCGGGTTATTCCTGTGCATACTATTTACTACTGAACCTCCTCCATAGCTCAGGCGGTGACTGAACGTGCACTGTGCAAATCTTTCTCAGGCCTTTATCCATACTTTTTCTCATCCATATGGAGAATGTAAGCAGACCCTGGATAGTTCCAATGGCAAATTTCAGTCTAGCAACTCGGTGACGCGGAAGTCATTTGGTTCCAGCTGCTGGTCTGCAAGCTTTCAAACCAAAATCCATCAATCTTCGGCGAAGTGTCCACGCACTAACATTTGTACCTCGTTCCTGTTTATGTTGATTTCTTAACTCGGACCTTCTGAAGTTGATTTATTAACTTTTCGGATGTTAAATAACCATCCCGTACAGTTTTAGCGTGAAGAATCTGTCATCAATAGAAGTAGATTTTCGTTTCCTGCCTTTACCTGTCCTATGCTTAGTTCTGCGAGTTTTCGACCACTCTTTTAATGGTAGAGCAATGAACATGAAGGATTCTTGCAACATATTCATAATTACAAATAAAGCCACTTCTGCAAAAAATAACATCGGTGCAAGTTCATTTCGCTTTTAAAAATGAACCAGTGCACCTAAAGATCTGAACCAAAAAAATGTTGGAAAGAAATAGTTCCTACGAGAAACTGGTATTTTGCAAGAATTCCACACAGTGCAGTGCGGTGTTCTAAAATTAGGGTAATATTATAAGAACCTTTATAATAATTAATTAACCCTTTATAATAACTAAATCGCCCGCATTTAACAAATGTCTGGATATGTAATTTGAAATTAGTAATTTTATCTTCAATTTGCTAAAACAATAATTATAAAAAGTGGGCTTAGCATAAAATAATTATGAGACTTCAAATTTTAACAAATATTCAGTTGTTGGATTTGTATTGCACCTGAGTGTGTGTTCCATAGCTATACTAATTTTTTATGCATTAAGTACATTTAGTACTCTTTATTTATTGTTTGTTGTTCTAATTTTGGGTTTTTAAGTAGTAGTTTCGTGTTAAGATACTTAAATAGTAATTATAACATTTTTTGTACTATTCGAATGAGGTTTAATATAAAGATAGAGTCATAAATTGTGCGTAATTTTTTGGAATTTGGAAAATAGCCCATGAAGATGCATTTTATTTAGTAAAACCAATATTTTTGAAAATTAACTATTCCTAAGAATATTATTAACACAATACGTGTAGTAATTGTTGTCTTTCTACTTCTTTGAGGCGTTTCAAAAGGTTTCAAAATAACCAAAAGTTAACTACAAAAATGTAAAAAAAAAAATCATTTTCCATAATGTAGTTTGCCACTAGGATCAGATTTTCTTAATAACATATAATGACGTTTTACGGAGATTTTTTTTTTTGAAAATAACTAGTTTAACAGATGTCAAATGTGACCTGTCAACTTTGACATGGCGCATTTTTGACTTATTTCGGAAGCAGAAATGATACAACTTTATGACTGACATAGTGTAACAAAAGTATTAAATTATATAAAAATAAGTATGAATTCTACTCACTGCCTTATTCCTCAATAGAATAAACCGAATCAAAATCTCGGGAAGGTACTATCACAAATAGTGCAACGATCACAAGAAAGTTCCTTTTTATAAGACGATGTTATTTTCAATTGCCATAAATAAATAAAAATCCACAATTAAAATGTTTTATCTCATTGATTTTATAGAGTACTAAACATAATAAAAATTACATGAAAATTATAGGCAACCACACAACACCGACTACTTAAACACTAAAACTTATTTTGGCGAAATTCAAGTCTAATCCGTATGGACGTAATGCATCATTAATTACTGCTAATTTTTTTGCAAAATATTTGGGAAACCTCTTACCGGAATTAACGTTCTATATCTAAGAAGAAACTATATAATATTTGTACTGGTCGAGATTTTTAGTTAAAAATAGCAATTTGTAATACTACGTCTAATACTTTTTAATTGAATTTGCATTTTTTTTCATTAGTAGGCCCTTACCAATTTTTACTATTTGGTGACAGGCATCGTAAGGTACTAAGTTAATAATATCGGGCGATCGTACTAATTTTATTACGTCGGAGCTGTGTGTAGCTGCAATACGCGCTAATAAAATTCACGAAAGAAGGAGTAACAAGTTTAAAGAAATTCGTAAATAAGTAATGTTGATTGAAAAATATTAGTTTTATTTGGTTGGCATGTTTAGGTGCTGATTTCCTCGTGTTAGCTTTCATTCAAAAACCACTGCGTTAGTTTATTGGTTTGGATTAGGAAATGCACGGGCCAACAACCTATTGAGGCATCCCATAATCGTACTAGATAAAATGTTTAAATACGTATATATTCAAAGTATGCCTCAATTTATGAATTGATGATATTATAGCAAATTGAAATATTTATCCGACAAATTGTTGCCCTATTCTCCACTTCATTTGTACGCTTTTTGAAGAATGAAGCCGCTTCGGCTCTGGCCCCAAAGTGTATACAGCACCAGTGCTAGTTTAATGTTTGACAGCGGGGGCAGATTTGTTCATCGAAACCTCGACCGTTTTCCAGTTCTCTTAGGTTTTTCAGCTTCGTTGGGGTTATTAAACTACACCCTGAATTGGAGGAAATGGCAACAATTTGTCAGATAAACATGAATCCTCCACAACAACATAGAACATATTTACAATATTAACATTCGATATTAATACTGTTGTCGTATTTTTAATATCATTTTGTTGTGTTATTGTTTAATAACTTAAAATGTTTAAGGTAAAATAAAAAATATTTCAAAATTACTAGCGTTTTTTTTAAACATCATTATCTCTAACGAAAATAAAGCGATCGAGATGAACCAAAAAGCAAAATGTTGAGAAAAGTCAAACCTTGACAGCTACCCGTATTTTAAGTTTTCTGGCCTGTTGAAAAACTCCACAGGGTATTTCAAACCTAAGCTCAAGAACAGCATATTGTTTTTCCTCGAATAATATGAAACAGGCATTTTTTTCTGAGTCATTTAAAATAAGTGACTTTAAATCGATAAAATATCCTACAAATTTTTTAAAGGTTCATTAGAATCGGTTCAGAAACAAAAAAGTTATGAATGTTTAAAATTCGTTAAAATATTGAAGTGCCGGTTTTTCGTGCCGGTCAGTGTATGAAATATCATGAACTCTCTCTTAAGTACTACCAAAGAGAATGTTACTATAACATTTTCTTTGGTACTACGTAGTAATAGAATTGATTAATTTCCGTGAATAGGATTGTCCACCGAGTGCCTGTTAGAGTACCAAGTCAGGCAGTGTCTATTACTTCTGTTGTGTGATCTACTTTGCTTGTCATCTGATTAGGCTTGATTCTCGGCTATGTTACCAGGTTTGTTTGAGCCTCGGCACAGAAAATATAGTTACACAAATGTTACCAGGTTTGTTTGAGCCTCGGCACAGAAAATATAGTTACACAATATTTTCTGTGGCCTCGGCTAAGTGTTCTATTGGGATGGTGTGCTGTGTATGTGTGCGTGAACGTGAATTTAGTGTATGTTGTTAAACCTAATGTAGTCAAATGGTACTTTGTAAGTGCTTCCAGGCTGTGAAGGGGCCAGCGATTGCTTTAGGATCGGGTTATTTTGTGTTTCAACTCTGTCAATGATTCTAGCTCCGCGCCACGGTGGAAGATTGACTCCCACACGAACCTAGGCGCATTTAAGATGACTCTTAGCACTTTGTTTTGCGTTGAATTGTTCGGAGCTGGTTAGTATGACAGTTGCTGCAAATGGGGCTCGCATACGACAATACTAATCTTATAAATGTTTTATAGAGCAGAATTTTGGTTTTTGTGTTTAGTCTGTTTCTATTGTTAAGAAGCGGATGTATAGGCCCGCTATTTGTCCGTTGGCCTTCGCGATATTTCTCCTCGTATTGAGGGACCAATTGAGCCTTCTGTCTAGGATGAGGTCTAGATATATAGCCTTGTTGAGCCAGGTGATCTTTGACCCAGCTAATATAATGGTGATTTCTGGAGTGGCTAGACGGGACTTGGAAAAGAAATCTGCCTGAGTTTTCTCAGAGTTCAGTTTAATCTTCCAGTTCCGCAGCCACTTTTCCAGGGGGTTGATGTAACTTTTTAGCTTGGATGTTATTAGGCGCGGTTTTTTGGAGGTGGCCGTGATAGCCGTATGGTCGGTAAACAGATACAGTTCTATTAGAGGGTTTTTCGGGATATCATGCGTGAAGATGTAATAGAGAGCCGGCGATAGTGGAGAGCCCTGGGACTTTCGTTGGCTTGAACTGGGATTCTGCCTCATCGACAACAACTATGAATGATATGTTCTGTAGGTATGACTGTATGATCT
>MU182887.1:13514-41677 GCA_016904865.1 Pissodes strobi | reverse complement strand
GACAACAACTATGAATGATATGTTCTGTAGGTATGACTGTATGATCTTGATCAATTGGTTTGGCTTGCCTAACCTAATCATTTTCATAATTAGGCCGCCATGCTAAAGCTTGTCAAAGGCTTTCCTGACATCGAAGAATATCGCTCCAGTACGCAAAAGATTGTTAAAGCCCCTGAGTATGTCAGAGACAAGTCTTACCTTCTGATTAATAGTACACAGCCCTGCCAGGAATCCGAACTCTTCCGGGGGTAGTGACTGTGTGTTGTCTAAGAAAGTGTTGCTTATTAGCGAAAGAATGCTTATTAGCCGGTAGCTACTCGCGTTGTTGGTGCTTTAGCGACCTTTCTTGATTAAAATGACCTTGGCTTTCTTCAAAGTACTTAGAAAGGGACCAATAGTAATAATTGCATCTATTATGTTAGACAAGTCCGTTAGTATGTTGTCTGGCAATTTTTTGAGTGTCAGATTGGTGATTGTATTAAGCCCTGGGGCTTTACGTGAGTTAGTATGTCGCCCAATGTCCTGAACGTCAGTCAGTGACGTTTTTGATAGTTGATTCGCACCCCCGGGCATGGACGTGAAAGTCTGAACAGATTGTCTCTGGTTAGTCTGACACTGAACAGTCTTCGTGAGTCAAGGTTTGAGTTTTGTTAGCCCATTCCTCGCTCACTCTGTCCGAGATTGCGTCCTTGACTCTTTGAGTTAGAACGTTGATAACTGAGGCTGAGCCTCACATGTAAAATTACAACATATTGCTTCATTGTCAAAAAAAAATCACAGTTTGTAGACAAAGCTAGAGCTACAGTACGAAACATAGAAAACATATAAAAGCACAAATCGAAACATACTGTCACGAATAAGAAGAATGACGTCTATTCAGAGAAGATGTAATGATAAAACAATGATAAAGTCTATTTTACTGAAACATAATAGTCCCGGCGCCTCCACCACTTGTCACGAATAAAAAGAATGACAACGCCTCAGAGAAGAGTCGTGTCACGAGTAGTAAAATCGGGGTCTCTTTGTTAGACTTAACGCTTTCCTCAATCTGCAACTCTATGTTTTATGATGACACGCCTTGCTTAGCGTGCAGAGGTGAAGTTCAGGGGGTCGGGCCTGAGTTACAACAGGTGAGAAGGGATGATAAAGAACGCACTTTAGTTATAGCAATAACAATGTCTATTTGTCAAAGACTTAATGATAAAACTTTAACAATGTCTATTGGTCAAAAATGTAATAAGATTTTATTATACCCGATTATTAAGGCGCGCATCTTTTCTCAATTTGAGGTATGGTTTGTAATTGTTTATAGGTCTTTGGTCACTGTCTTATAATTATAGTTTTTCTTAAGAGTTTTATGTTGAGTTTTATGTAAGGTGAAAGACACTTAACTTTTTAACTATTTAACAGATTCTACCTAGACACTTGTCTTTCTCAGAACTCTGACAAACTTATCATCGATTTGACTTTTACTACTGCGGTTGTTAAACCCCTAGACTCAGCAGCCATGTGGCTAACTTGTACTAGGTTTGGGTTAGGAGTAGAACCTGAAGGCAGCTATGTAGGTAACCTAGGAGCGGATAAAACCCGAAGGTAGCTATGTAGCTAACTTGGGAGCTGGGTTTAGGTGGGACAAAAGCCTGCCGAACTAAAGGATCGGTACCGTATTTATATTAAAAAAGTGATGACCATTGCTCGCTTAAGGTTCATAATCGTTCTCGTTGATTGCTCGCGTTGTTTATAGTTTGCCTTTAATGTTTATATAACAATTTCCAAGTTCAAGTTCAAACTTAGGACAGGGTGATATTTATTTAGTAGCTCATGTATTTGAGTAGATTACAATACAATGAAAAGGAAAAGAAAAATCAAGCCATACAAAACCTTATACAATTGTACAATTTGTACGTGGTCAAAATTTCCTGAAATATTACATAACATATTAAATATCAAAATATTTAACTTTTTAAACACCAAACACTAAACACTAAACACCAAACATTAAACCAGCGAATCAGATGCTCAAAATTAGTTATTAATATAAAAGTCGTTCAATGCGTATAAGGCTCTCTCCAGTAAGTATGATCTCAAAGCTCTGCGAAATGCGGGAAGAGATTATTGCCTTCATTTCAAATGGCAGATAATTGCGCATCTTTTGCATTGTAAAGAATAGCGCTTTTAACTAACTCTGAGCGTGGAGTTGGCAGCTAAGGATCATGCTCCGTATTCCTAAGTGGATAGTTGTGAGATGTCCTTTCAGGAATAGCAGATACGTGCTTGCGCATTAAGCAAACGGATTCAAATATGATTAAGGAAGAAATAGTTGATATTTTAATTCTTTTAAAGAAATCCTGGCAGTGAGTTCTATTGTTTATTCTCAGTGAGTATCGAACAGCTCTCTTTAGTAGTTTGAAAATACGCTTAAATTGAGTCGCACAACACGTACTCCAGAATGGAAGGGCGTATCGGAGCTGCGACACAAAAAAGGTATAATAGACTGTTCTAGCAGTTGACATGTTAAACTCCCTGGAAATCATTCTTAGCTCAAAACAGACAGAACTTATTTTTTTGATAAGATCTCCATGTGCAAGTCCCAGTTTAAATGGTTGTCCAGCTCAAGCCCCAAGAATTTCACAGATTCAACGGCCTCAATAGTGGTATTATTAAGTACAAAAAATTGCAACGTACTTTTATCTGACAAAACGTTTGGGGACGTTCCATTTAAGATATAAATAAAATAAATAGATAAAATGACTACGTGCAGCGCAAAACTGGTAAATCGAGCAACTCCCGATATCATGGTTCAATTCCATGCATGCTCGGAAACCTCCATCAGGTACCGAATTTTGTAAATGCAGCTTTAGCGATTTTGAAGATATTTAAGCGTTTTGGTACTTTTTACTAAAAATGGATTGTTGACACATCTCAGCAATTAGTAGAACTAAAATTTTCAAAATTTGGAGTCTTACTAAATTTGATACGCCCAAATTATTGCAATAAAAACAAATGTGGCGTTCCATTTAAGATTACCAAATGACTACGCATAGCAAAAAACGGGTAAATTTGGCAGTAGTGTCGATATCATGGTTGATATCCGGGCATGCGGAACCCAGAAACCCTCAGGTACCGAATTTTGCAAATGCGGTTTTGAAGATATTTAAGCGTTACGGTACTTTTTACTAACCCTGGTTATTATCCTAATAATGCATAAAAGCCAAAAATAATTATAAAACTTCGCTGTTGATACTATATTTATGGCTTCCTATTATATTACTTTGACTATTGCCAAATTTAACAAGGAAAGGAAATACTTTTTTTTCCTTTAAAATATTTCAAGTTATCCTAAAATTACCCAATAAAATTGAGGCATTAGAAAAAATTATGATGACTTCCATCTACATTAAAAAGTTAGGGAGGCGGGAGGCTTGTATAAACCAAGAACAAGTAAAACTATGGTTGACAAAGAGACCTGGACAAATTTTGTCAGAGAACCGTTCGACGACAACAGGAACAACAACCTCTTTATAACATATAAAGGTGATCATGCATCACCTTTGTATGTCATAAAGAATTTGTTGTTCCTGTTGTTGTCGGACGGTTCTCTGAAAAAAATTTTCCAGGTTTTTTTTTGTCTAGATTTTTGGCCCATGACACATAGTGGAATACGCGTGCAATAATTGAAGCTTTCAACGGAATTCTTAAAATATCTGAAGAAATTCATCTGGAGAGATTCCCATGAATGACTGAAATCAAGTTTAATCGCTTTAACTAACAAATCTAGCACTTGAGCGCTACGAACAATTAATCGTATTTGTCATCTTCTAAACTTGTTTTCAGAAATTATACACAGACGCGCGTATATGAATATAAACAAACGCTATTTGGATTGTGGTGTGTACTATTCAAATATTGCTCCATCGATGCAAAGATATGAATACCCACATTTATCAATTATTTATCAATTATTGCATAGAATTTGATAACATCGAACGAAATAAATTTGTAGAAATATTAAAAATTTTGGAATACAAAATAGAGATCAATAAATAATAATCAACTTGCATTTATACTCAGACTGCAAAAATATTCAGATGCAATTGTGAACAAACACTGAGTGCGACAAGGATGTAATATGATCACATCTGATATACTATATATATTTAGTTCATTTCCAATAAATGAAAGGAAAAGATCCATGCAGGTTTCAGGCCAACTATTGGTAAATCAAAAAGCATCGGAAAAAAAGAATCATGAACATACTGCTGAGCAATTATCAATAATCAATGGGATTATACGCTAGTAATGAAAAAAAGGCCGATCGGCGCGGCGTATTCAAAGATGCAAAACTTTTTTCAGATAAGACAGTAAACTAGTCAGCTAGAATCTGTCTTCATGGATTTCCACGCTAAGCTGCACCAAACTTATTTCCACTCCATTTTCAATCTAGCATAGTTCGATTTTGTCTGGAGTGGCCTCTGCCAGATATGTGATGCAGCTTTATACGGGCCTGATACCGTTTATTTGCATCTTGCTTATTATTGCTGTTATGTTAGATTTTTGGGCCCAGAGGTCATTTAAGTAAATATACATCTAATCCAAGTAACAAAAGAAGCTCTAATATCGTTTTCAAGACGTTGTTACAGCCAAATAAATAAGATTCACTTAAAACCTTCTGCTCTACACAACCTCTTGAAGGCAAGATAAAGGCCCTCTTACAGCAAAAGGGTCCACTCCTATGAAGGTCTCAAGACCAAATCTTAAAGTTTGTTTAAAACCAACTTGCATTGAAATCGATTCTCTTATAATTGCCTTCACGACAATCATAAAACTTTTAGCAAGTGTGATTTAAAATCATAGGATTTATACTGATCTAAGATTAGGATGAGTTTAAGAACTCTGGGATTTATAATATCTTTAGATAAAATTATAATAACCTGTAAACCAGTTACATCATTCAGTTGATGCATTCAATTCCTAAGAATAAACATGGAGGAAATGCAATACCAAAATCTGGTAAATTCGCCGAAATAGGAGACAAAAATTATAACGCAGTCGACTTTTTCGATGAAATGTGGAAATACACCTTCTAAAAATTAAAGAGCCTTAAATTTACTACTTTTAAAATAATTAAATTATTACTGACTAATTCTTAACAAGGTTTAATTAGTATTAACAAACTTAAAAACGTTTGCTTGTAACCTATATTGTATTACTGTTAATATCCTCTTATTTTTTAAGGTAGGAACTGCGAAATTTCGATAAAATTATTGAATAATATTACCCCCCTAAAATATTTCCAATATGGAGGCTTTGTAAAAAATATGGCTTCTTAATATTTAAAACCTCAAGGTTTCTTAAAAAGAAGGCATAAATCCTATTAGTTTTGTTATAACATTTTATTTACTATAATTAATCTGTTTACTCTTAAGCGTTCCTTAGAGTAAAGTGTCTTAGTCTTGACCAAGGTTGCTCGGCCTGCTCATAGAACTACTTGGCCTTTTCACGGTGTCGCATAAGTCTTCTAGCGCTTGATCAAGTTTTCCGCGCCCAATTAGATCATCATAACCTCAAATTTTGTCCAATTTTATGTTGATCTACATTTTCATTAATTATCTTTACAGATTGCAACATTACTTTTTTTTTTAATTACCACTTCTTTAAACTTGTAAGTATTTATGTGAAATATTTGCCATTTTTAAGGAAATTATATTGAACACCGCTACTGAATTGGCAAATCCAGAAATCAATGCGCCCTCTATGCGGAAAAAATTTGAACCTAGAAAGCGAGTAATCATCGACCGGCATTTGGCCATTTTACATGTGATTTTCGTCGAGATCGTATCTTTCAAAGCATTTATAGATTCGTGTATTCGTGTTTTTCATTTTATAGTTGCTTTTGGACCTTTACTAGAGAGAAAAGTGTATATCTTTGTGACTACAAACATAAAACAATGGCTTCTGGCTCGAAAACGAAGCATAAAACAAATTGTTGTGTTTACGATTGCCATTCCAGAAAAGGAAAGGACAAAAACATTAATTTCCACTATTTCCCGAGCCAAAATAGTGGTATTAAAGTTAAACTAACAAAGGCAGCAGGAGTTGAAGAAGAGATGTATAAAAAAAAAAGAAGTAATTTACAGAGGACGAATCAAAGGAAAATATTTTAATTTCAAAAGCCAGGGTTCATATCGAAAGAGTCAATCAAACAATGCGAATCTTTAACATTTTAAATACTGCCGAATAGTTTAATACAAGTTTTTGATGACATTATGTTAATTATCTGCGGAATGGTAAATTTGCAAACTCCAGTGGTCTCGAGTAACAAATTTCAGATAGGTATTCTTAGTTTTTTTTTTGTTTTGCTTTTCATTATAAAGTAAGTTTAGTGTAAAATAAATGGTTGTTTTTATTAGATTTAATTTGAATAATTGGAAAACATTTATTTAATGCAACTCAATATTACAATACAATAAATACATAATTCTCTAATCAGTGCTCTAAAGCTCTGGCCTCGAGAATACTAATTACAACTTTTGTGTCGGAGAGATTCTAACTAATATTAAGATACCACTTAAGTTGTTTCACAAATACATTATACTTTAAGATTAGACTTACAGCAAGTTCCCCAAATTGGTAATAAATATCTAAGATGTAAAAGGAAGACGGTATCATAAATATTGTGTTTGGTTTTAAAAGACAGATAATTTCTGCATTTGTATATCATAGGTCGCATTGGTAATGTTTTAGATATAATATACCCAATATGTCCTGACCAGCTTAAGTTGATATCAATTATGAGTTCTAAATATTTTATTTGCTGTACTTCTTCAGTTTTCACTTCATTTATAGTAATATTAAAGTCTTGAACTGGTTTATTTTTCTGTTTAATACAAATAAATTTTGTTTTGTCAGTATTGATTTTTAATGTTTCTGTCTTAAAAAATAAATATATGTTCTTACTTTGCGTATCTTTTAATTATTGGCTTAGAAAATGAATATGATAATGATATGAAAGCAAATTTCCCATACATTTTTATATCCTTTCTATATTTTGGTCTTCGCTAGCTGAGATTTGGTAGTCCTTTATGCAATATACGAGGTAAGCAGCAAATAATCCCATAGTTTCCAACCGGTTAGTAGTATTCTATAACTTAACTAAATTGCTAATTATCTTTAACACCAGTTGGACTTCTAGTTCTTTATTTTGGAACAACTTTTGTATATTGGCCGTTTACAGCAATGGCAATAATATTATATAGTAGACAATGTTCAATTACAGGAAAAATATGTAGGCAAGCTTTGGCAGGGACTCGCTTTTAGAACGGAATTATTGCTTTTTAAGTATTTATCTGGAAAATAGTTTTCATATTCAACATTGCCTTTAACCATAGGTTGTTTTTTATAGTGAAGAAAGAAAATTGTATTTAAAAGCCTGGCCCTATCAAATCTTGGTGACGTTTTTACCTATATATTGTTTGCTTGCAGTTTATTGGATAGGTACTGTGTATTTTTAAATCGTAATAAATGAATTAACTAATCAAAGAAAGAGTTTTATTTATTAGCTAACATTGCATATAAGTACAATACACTATGATTAAAACTATTTTATACTCGAACAATATATTTATTTCCACTAGAGTTTATTTTCACATACTTCATGTATCATATATTTAAAATAGAAATACTCTGAAATACCGTGTACTATTTGCAATATTAATTAAATATGACACCAAACTACGATATTTTCACCTAAAATCACTGTGAAATTCACACAAAAATCCAAAACGACACACAATCGGCAAATCTCACATTAGAAATGAAGACAAAACACAAAGGTGTTACTCGCTTTCCACCATGTTTGTTTACAAACGCCAGCGCCTCCAACGGTAGCTGGATTCGCGAATTACTACAGAGAGTCCGAATGACAAGATGACCGTTCTAAAAAAGCTCTAGGCGGTGGGGGTAGAAGTAATGGTTTAAGAAAGCAATAGAAAAGTCCAAGAGGATTTTTTAAAGATTATATGGCCTTAATGTTCCTAGTAATCCTAATACAGTCTTTTATGTAGTCAATCTAAGACTTTAGCTTTATTGCTACCTTATATAAAACTGCAAGTTTTATTTACTGCTTAAAGAATATGTTTTAAATCCAACTTAAAGCTGCTTTAGTCCTAAGATAGATTATTTTAAAAATAAACAGACTTTAAACCCTCCAGAAGATCAACAAGTTTTAAGATTGATAACACAAAAGCCTCGTTAAAATTAACACAAGAGTAACCAGTCTCAAGTCCATGGACACTTAATATTATTCCTGTCAAGGCTGCTTCAAAACTTATTTTTAAGACTAAATTGACTTTAAGATATGTTAGCATGCTTAAAGGAGTTCATAAAACCCCAGTACTTCTACCGACCTCCGACCATTTTAAAACTATTTTAAAGCTGATATAAATCTAACTAGCATTTAAATTGTTACTTGGGAAATAACCTTGAGAAAGATATAAACCTTGCCCTTTAGTCACAGAATCCTTGCATCAGGCGGTTTCTGCACCTTCACAAAAAACAGGATGCAATCACTAATTAAAGTTTAAGCCTAATTTGTTGCTTTTGAAATCACAGAGTTTAAATTTTCATAAAGTCGATGATATGATCAGCAAATTAGAAGAGTATTTAAATGTAAAAGTCTTATGTGGGGCGGAAACGTGGGCGCCAGAAGACTAATTCTCACTGGGTGCTAGTTACTGCTGGACTATCACTAGGGGTGGAGGCGTAGCCACTTTGTTAAAAAAAAAAATAAGGGTTAAGGAGTTTGACGTGAGTAAATACTGTGTTGACAAGTATATAGAATTGTGTGCTCTTTCATGTTACGTAGATGATAGTAATTTTATATCTGTTAATCGTTATGTGCCACCTAAGGACGATCAATTAATATTTCTTGGCTGCAATGTTAAAACCCTTAACTATTTGGATAAATCTAAGTAACTTAATTGTCTGTGAGTATAAAGATTTCAATATTTTAAGCGATAAGTTGGCCAGCTTCAACTTAAGAAAAAAGTATTTTGGCCCGCGCGTGTAACAAGTCACAGTGTTACGCTGCTGGATCAGATTTTTATTATTTTTGAGAATGGGGATGTTTGTTGAGTTTCTGATAATGCCGTTTAGGATCATTGAACAGTGAAGCCGGAGCTGAGCTGGGCGTGAATAGGCGGTGCAGGGTGAGGGGCTTGTAGAAGCGTGTATACCAGAATGACACAATATTCATTTTTGAAGGGTGCTTGTTTCGCGAAGACTGGTCTTTCAATTAAGAAGTTTTATAAAAAGTCATCTAATGAAAAGTTGTGGGTCGACAAATATGTAAGAGAATCAAATCCCTAGAGTAGTAAATGCCTACATCACATTCTTGTCAGGAACACAAAAAAACTGTATTATCGAAATCAAATTTCAAAGCCTGAAAATAAAATAAAAACCGTTTGGATTTTGATATCGGAGATTTTACAATAAATAGTATTGCACTTTATAATTATAATGCAAAGGGTGATCAAGGCATGACTGATCCCTATAAAGTAGCTAACATGTTTATTGATTGCACCTTTAAAAATTCCACAAAATATTCCCGCGGGTAGTCGCTTAAATGCTGACCTTGTAGATAATGGTGGTACCAATAAGATGATATTATATCCACTTACAGAAAGATGGTTTTACGATTTTATTAGTGGTAAGCCTAAAAATAGAAAATCGTTTGAATCAGATAATGTTTCATGCTTTATTTTGAAAAACGTATTGTTTGCTATTGTAAAGCCCTCTACGTATCTGGTTAATTTATTGTTTTGTAGTAGATTGTTTCCAAGCTCCAAAAATTACTCCTGTTTTTAAAAAAAATCAGATTTTAGAGATGTTTAAATTGCAGCAGGCTTATTATGGAAAAAGCAAAATACTTCCGAAATGGAAAATCGGCAATCACTTATTACCTATTACAACTTATAGCGGCCTTGTGAGTAATATTCTTTTGAAAACTCAGTACGGCATTCGACCGCGTTGATCACAGGGTCTTAATAATTAGAAGGCTGTGGGATTTTGGAATTGGGGATAATTCATTGTCGTGGGCTAATTCCTTTCTTAGTGTTAGGAAACAGTTTGTTTCAATTTTTGATATACAAAATATTCAAATAAATGTGAATTCTGCCTTTATTGATATTGACGTTGGGGTGCTACAGGGCTTTATTTTAGGTCCTGTGTTTCTTCTATTATATGTTAATTCTTTAGATGATATGTTCAACGTACTGTAAACTTAACCATGTATGCCGCTGATGCAAGAGTTCTTGCTTCTCGTGGGTCAAGTGTTTGTTTGGAACAGCAATCATAGGATATATTGCGGGAGATGAGCATCTAGTTCCGACAGCACTGCTTATTACGAAGGAAACGAAAGAATTAGAGATTTTGTGATTTTTTTTTGTTTTCAACGTTGACAAGAATTTGAATTTTAAAATCCATTGTTACTTTCTAGTTTCTAAGTTAAACTCAATTGTATATCAATTTCGTAATCTTCGCGAAATTTTGTGTCAGGAACAGCTTGTGCTGCTTTATTATGCCGAAGCAAAGTCGTCATTGAAATATGGCATATGGCACTTGTTTGTAGGGCTGGCCAGCTGACTTATCAGATGTTTTGGTTGCTCAAAAGAATGTTCTACAGTATATGTATATATTATCAGGAAACCAATCGTGCAAAAGTGATTTTAAAGAATTTAATATCTTTATAGTTCCATGATTATTTGTTTATGAGTTGTGCATTTACAGGCTTGTAAACAAAGATAAACATGCTGAACTTTAAGGATTTTTGAAGCCTGTCCCGTACTCGGTTTTAGGGGTAAGTTTATCTTGTAGGTTAGATTAATTATGGACTCTTTCAATACAAATTTATGTTTAAATTATTGTTATTATTATTAATTTCTCGACCGAAGTCGGTTTATAGCCTATCTCGGATGCATGCATCAAAAGGAGTAGGCTAGTAGTTATCGTCGGTGTCATATGCTGTCCTGTAGGAATATTCTAGCTATGTGATAGGTGCTAAGTAGGTGCTTTCTGGATATCGATGAAGGTGTTATAGCTCAGGCCTAGTGCTTTGAAGTTCTGTTCCAAGGTACTCGGTATCAGTCCGGTTGATGGTACGATGATAGGTATCACGTGAGCCCAATCCAGTTGCCACATTTGTTACATTTCGGTGGCCAGCTCCACGTATTTGGCCTTCTTCTCTTCGTGTTTTCCAATGGCTACATGTGCTACTTCCGTTCCCTTGTTGACCAGTACTGCATCAGGTCAATTATTCATCACCCACCTATTGGTGATAATTGCCTGGTCGTAGCAAAGTTTAAAGGAATTACTTTTAAGAACCGGGCAGGGTGATACTTGTAGTAAGGCACATCGGTGTTAAGCAACTCCTATTTATTAGCCAGCTTTTGGTGTATGCTATTGTGTACCTGATTGTGTCCCTACAAGTAGACAATGTTAGCCAAGTAAGTGCAGCCAGATGTTATATGCTGCATTAGCTCAGACATTTCGTTGCACTTTCTGCACTTGTCAAATTCAGTGAACTTGGTGGTTTCGCGTGTTGATGACTTGAACTTGTATGGCCATCCCAAATCCTTCTGTCTCAGGAGATAGGACATCATCATTTAGCCACCTGTTGGATGCTTCTTTGTCTATACGAGACTGGTTCAAATCATTGTAGCGTCGTCCATATGTAGCGACTTTTGGGTCCATTAATCTTTCTTCTCGGCGTCAGAGAGCGTTTTCAGGCTAACGTTAATACTGGAGAGGTTTTGAGAGGTATATGATTAGTCACTTATTAGAGTGGTTTTATGAGAGCTTGATGTTTCCGCCTTCCTGTTGAAGAACTCTCTCAATTTAACTAGCTGCCGAGAGTGCAGATTAAGTAGGCCAGTCAGTGATCGTCCACCTTCTCTTCTAGGTAGCGTTGTTGTGTCCTTGATCAACATTGTGAGAGGAGTTCGTTGCAAGTCCTCAAGCTCGGTGTTGCTTCACTTTAAAAATCCAAAGCTATAGAAGTCAGAACAGGTACAGCGTAAGTGTTTCTTACTATTATGTGATTTGCTGCGTTTAACTCTGTTCTAGGTAGCTTTTACTCGTTGGAGCACTTTAGTTTGTTGAAAACCAAGGTGTTTGTAAGTTCTCCATTCATTTATAGTTTGGACTATGTCCCTATTTGGTAGCGCGATATCACTATTAATGATTTTGCCTTTTTCGCTAAAGTAGGCTCAACGAATAACCCTGAAAAAATATTTAGTTAATATATATATATCATCCGTGGTAAGAGATTGATCCCCGCTAAATAATTTTAGGCTGGTTTTCTTTATATATTTCTAACACGTCCAAGATCCAATTATGATATCAAAAGTCGTTTTGCAGCTTTTCTCGCTTTTCCCGAACTTGCTTTAGCATTACCGAATTGATTACAAGTTGTTCTTTACATCCCTGATGACCTCTGATGCATCCCTTCTATTCTAGAGCTAAGAGGTTATTGCTTTGCTTGAGTTTTGTACATGGTCGACAGACACGTAATGGGTCGGTATTGGGACGGGCCTTCTGTCCTATTGCTTGTCGGGAGCATATAGTTGTTGAGCCCAGCACAACGAATGCAGATGTTATTTCTGGACGGTACAGTAAGCTGACAAGCGAGATGTTCATGAAGGACGTCAATTTTTGTATACCAGATATTGTGGATATTTTCCGCTCCTGGCGATTCCAGTTATTTCTGTTTTTGATGGTATCGGTCACTTCCTTTTTTGCAAAACTATGACATTCCAGTTGAGGTGTCCTAATTGGTTCTGCTGTATCTGAATCTATCTAGCATTTCGATTATGCTCCTTCAGTATAGCCTAGATGTTTGACCAGTATCGAGTTAGATGCTCTTTGTTCGGTATCTTTTTCTCAGCGTTGGTAGCGTTGTTATTATTGAGTTCTCGATAGAGCTGCCTTTGATTGTTAATAAAAGAACTGTTCTGTCATTTTCTCTTAGAGCGCTTTAAACATATTCTCGGGCACTTCGATTTATATTAATATTATTATTATTATTACTTTTATTATTATTATTTCACTATTAAGTCGAGGAATGCTCGCACGATATTGCATCTTTTAAGGATGACAGACTTTTGTATGCCTGTATGAATGTTTGGGTTGAGACCAATTTGTTCAATATGTGTTTTGAAAATGTGTGGCTGGTGGCTGACCTGACGAGTGGTATGATGTCTACTTTTTTCTGTTTCCAGAGTCTCTCAACTTCTGTGGCTAATTTCGTATAATTTGTTATTTTTTCATTGTGTTTAGTTTGAATGTTGAGGTCGTTAGGTATGGATATACCTAGGCGATAAGTGATTTGTACTTTTTTTATTTTGGAAAACAATGTCTGGTCTATTGCATATTGTTTTACCTGTGCGGATTTCTACTTCCCAGTATAGTTTGTATTCGTTGTTATCTATGAGTGTTGTTGGAGGTTGGAGAGCATTTGTAGTATGGTGTTTCTTCTGCGATGAGTTTACATATCTTTGCGAGTGCCTGATGAATAATTTTTCCTGCCAGGTTGTGCCTTTCGGTGTATTCTGTGCCTGCTAAGATTTTGCATCCCTCAGTGATATGGTCTATAGTTTCTTTAGTTTGGTGACATTTTCTGCATTTCTGTACATCGGTATGTACGTTCAGGTCTCTTATCATGTATTTTTGGTAGTTTCGCGTGGCTATGACCTAATCTTGTATTACAAGAAGGAATTCTTCTGTCTCATGAAAAATGTATTATTATTATTATCCTTCCTCCTTCTCAGCGTGTGCATTATTTTGAATAGGTTTGGATCCAAATTATTATTATTATTATTATTATTCCATTTTCACAGGTTTCTTCTTTCTTGGTATGAGAGTCACAGCACAGCGGTCCATGACATGATGGCTTGCTCGGTGATAGTATTAAAAACACTTAACTATCGCCTAAAACCCTCCTGGCGATGCTGCATGTGTCCAGGAGAAAAGACTTTGCATGGGTATGAACAGTTTCCCAATCGAGGCCGATTTGACTAAACTCATCTTTATTGTTTTAGGTATTGCACCTGTTGCCCCGATGACAATAGGGGCGATAACCACAGTTTCCATATTCCACATCTGGCGGATCTCATCACTTAAATGTAAGTATTTATTTTTTTTTTCAGAATAGGCTGGTAGAGGTATGGGAAAATCGACTATGAAAGTTTTCTCATCTTTGAAAGATAGCACTAGGTCGGGGATGTTGTAAGTTATTGTTCTGTCTGTTATTATTTTTCTGTTCCAGTATAGCCTGATGTGTTCATTTTCCCACACAGGACGGGGTTCATATTGGTAGTAGGGAACACGTTCAGCTAGCCCCATGTAGTTCTTCCGTAGGCTTTGGTGGATAATTTTTCCGACCCTCTTGTGCCTGTCCAAGTAGGATTTTGGTGCCAAAACTGAGCATCCGGAAACTATGTGGTCCAGGTATTCATTTTTTTTAGTTGCACATTCGGCATTTGATACTTTCATGTTGTTCACCCAGGATATTTCTTCTGTAGACTTTGGTTGTAATGACCTGGTCTTAAATGGCAGCGATAAAGCCTTCCGTTTCCACAAACAATTTGTCTTTATGCAGATAAACTATGGGTTCGCTTTCGAGGATGGCTCGGTATTTGGCATGAAGTGGATTACCTCTCCATTGCTGCAGTTGCTGCTCTGGCGTTAAAATATCTGCAGTGAGGTCATAGTTTCTGTCAGCTAGTCTAACGGGTGTAGCTCTCTTATCTGCTATTACCACAGATCGGTGTAATTCACTGGTACTAGCTTTAGTATGAAAGTACTTCCTTAGATTTGCAAGCAGCTTATGGTGCCGTTCATTCAGGTCAGGAATTCCCCTGCCACCTAACTTTCGAGGTGGATGGAATCTCTCTAAGGAGGAGCGTGGATGATGGGCTCTGTATTTTCTAAATTCCTTCTTTGTTTTAATATTGATTCCTTTAAATTTCGTCTTGGTCCATTGGATGACGCCAAAACTGTAAGTGATTGCGGAGGTAGCGTAGGTGTTAACTGCTTTCGCCATATTTCTTGCAGATAGTTTGGATCTCAAGATACAGCGCAGTCTTTTAAGATAAGTGTCTGTTACCACTTCTTTTTTCTTTTGCTGCTCTATGATCGATGTCTCTGGCTTGCAGGTATCCTAGGTATTTATACCCCTCTCTCTCTCTTCCATTTCAACTATTGTCAGTAATGCAATGAAGAAAATGGATTATTTTTATAAAAGAAAATGTCAATATCCAAGAAGCATATTCTTACAAAATAAGTACAAAGAGTTGGACCGGCAAGTCAAGGAATTTACAAAACAAGCAAAACACTCATATTCCGTAAGAAAGCCTACGACATGAATTCGTGAGGAACTTAATACAGCTCTTGAATCAGACAAATCCTACTTCAACTAGATTTACTTTTAAGCTGGTTAGAGGCAATATGCAATATTTCCGGAACGAAATTTATTATCAATTAAGTTTTTAGTTATGTCCATGCGAATAATGACATCTTCTATTAGCACTTTATAGTGAATTAGTTAAATCTAGTTAATAGAGGTTATCTAAATTTAACAAACCATCGTGCGATTTTTGCTAAGAAAAGTAAATAAGCTAAGCAACAAGTAAAGTGAAGCACCTAGATATTAACCTGAAACAGGATGTATGCTTTTTTATACTTGAAAAGTCTCAGATATTTTGTCACTATCATCGGATGGGGCACTCAGAAGTTTGCAAAAATTAAAATATCTCAGCAAAGATGGTTTGGGTTATAAATAATAATATAATAGTTCCATGTATCGTGAGTGGGTTCTTAAATAATTCAACACAATGAGTACGCCAAACGGTTACACTTTATTTTAATATTTTAATTCAATCAAACTGAGACTTAAAAAATGCAGTTGCTACACCGCGGGCAAGTGGTCAGTGTGAATGCTACAACTTGACAATTTTAACCACAGTATATATTTCGACGTAATGAATTAATTTACACAGTTTTGAATAAATCTATACTAATATGAATAATTCATTCATCATGAATTAGCTTGACAAAGAAAGATGGATTTTGAAATACTTGGTAATTTTAAGGTTGGGGGTTCGAAGAGATGGGATTCCTCAACAAATTATATTTTAGGTGGTTGAAACTACCCCCTAGTTGGTATCACAAAAATTATTTCATATTTTGAAAAAAAAAACACGAAACTCGTCAATTGTATTTTATTGTTTACAGTATACCATTTTTCCTATTTCAGAGGGTAACGCAAAGGGGCGTAAACTACCCCGTATTGGTTTCACTAGAATGCCATCACCGAATTCATATTGTTTTTGGGGCGTGATAGAATCGAAAAGGCAAAGTTTTGCAAAATTTTTTTCCAGATGAATGAATCAATAATTTCACTGATCGACTTTTTTTAATGCGACATTAAGCTGAATAGCATACTGCAGCCGAATGAACCTATCTTAATACGAAAATGGCCCAAAAATAGTTTTAACATGTAAGTTTTTTAACCCTGCGTAGTATCTTCAATATTTATAATTTATATTAAATTGACATTTAAGAATAAGTAAACGTCAATAATATTTATTTGAATCATACAAATCTGTTATTTCCTTTTATCGGGGATTACAACTTCTCTCTTTATAAACCAACAGTAATCACCCATCATAGCTGGTCCCATCAACATTGGTACGAAATTTCTGATATCTTGATGAAACCTTTCACCTTGATCGTCGCTGTCAGCGTCAATATTCTCCGGACAAAATGATAAATCGGAATGGAGAAAGAGAATATTTAATAACATTCCGCAACCAAGCGATTTGTAGGAGTCTAGAACTAGTTGCTCGTAGTTAGCAACCATATTGTTGCGTAAAAATTCGCACACTATACTTATAAATGAGTTCCAAGCTCTGATTTGTGGCCCAATAACAATACCTACTTTAGCTAAAAGGCGACATTTAAATGGGTGGGGGGGGGGGGGGGTGAATGGTTTGGTTCACTGTTCTTCTGAGCTGCCTCCCCATTATCTCCCAAAACAATATCTTCCAAATCTAAAGGCGCAGTTATTACTGGTAAGTGTGCATTGTGACGAACAGGTTTTATGGCACCAAGCATATTCGGATATTCTCTCTTACGCTTTACTTCCTTGGAATCCCCTTTAATATTTGTCATACGAAAATAGCAATCGTCAACATCATTGGTAAGTTCTTGCCATGCTATCGAAACTTCAAAAGGCATATTTTTTCTTTTCGCCTTCATCCGCTGCACCAATGCCAATGTCACGCTACAGCTGACACAGCACATCTGTGGAGCTCACTGCGTTTCTTGAACTTAATCAAACACCAAAATACATGAAATAGGTTCTTTCATATCTTTAGAAAATAGTCTAGCTTGAGACTTCATGATAAGTTCCCACAAACATAACGACACATCAGAAATTTTTTTGCAGCTGCGGCGTAATTAACGTGATATTTTCGGGGTTGAAAAAGCTATCTGAACTACAAAGATCCATTTAATTCGAAATTCAAAGGTAGACTGAATAGGAGAATAAGTTTACTCTTATAAACAATCAATTCTATGTTTTCTTTCCGTTTTAAAATGCACTCCTTTTAAATGAACGCTCTAAAATTTACTAGTTGCCAATATAAAAGGGCCTAATGAGCATATTGAGAAATGGTACCTATTAGGGCTTTCTGAATATTTTTTCTCTTATTAGAACCATATTTGCATTGTAAAAGCAATGGGATGAACTGTGTTACAAAATGCATGTAGGCCAGTGAGTTATATTTTTCTATTTGCAGAAAATAATATAAGAGTTTGAAAAGTTCATGTAGTACCAAGGTTCTACAGCTAAATAATATAACAGCACACATTGTTTACAAAGAAGTATTTAATAAAGTTGACATGGGCGGGAATTTAACCGGCTCATTTTGCGACATACCTTTTTATGTTAAACGATGCATGGTGCAAACCACTTACTCCTAAAAATTAGTGGGTGGGCGTGGAGATTGTTTTGTTGTCTTTGGTTAATTTTGGTTAGTCGTTTAGTCAACTTTCGGTCAATTTCAGTTAGTTTTCTTTTATTTTAATCATTTGAACCGGTTCCGATATGTTATAACCAATTGTAGTGCTTTTGGTTATTTTTGGTTAGTCACCAAAATTCGGTTAATTTGAGTTAGCTTTAACTTACTTAAATATGTTTACTCTATTTCGATGCGTTTAAGCCCGTTTTTGCTGCTTTTAGGTACTATTAGTTAGTTTTGATTAGTCGTTTAATCAACTCTCCGGTACGTTATAAGTAATTTTAATATTTTTGGTTAGTTTGGTTATGGGTCATTTGAACCGGTTACGATACGTTATAAGCAATTTTAATGACTTTTGTTAGTTTTGTTTTTTTGATATTTTATATGTTTTACCCCGTTTTGGTGCTTTTAGTTAGTTTTGGTTAGTCATTTAACCATCTTTCGGTTACCTTCAATTAGTTCCAGTTTATTTTAGTTATTTGAATGGGTTCCGACACGGTATAATTTTAATGTTTTTGGTTAGTTTTGGTTAGTCAATTCGGTTAATTTGGGTTAGTTTCAACTCAAATTAGTATTTTTTAATCTATTTCGATACGTTTTAGCCAGTTTTGGTGCTTTTAGTTCGTTTTGGTTAGTCATTCAATCATATTTCGGTTACTTTCAGTTAGTTCCAGTTTATTATAGTAATTTGAACTGCTTCTGATACCTACGTTATAAGCAGTTTTAATGTTCTTTATTGGTTTTGGTTTACTTACTTCAATGTTTTTAATCTGTTTCGATAAACCTTAGCCCGTTTTGGTCTTTTTGGTTACTTTTGGTTAGATAGTCGTTCAATCAACTTTCGGTAAAGTTCAGTTAGTTTTGATATATTTTAGTCATTTGAACCGATTTCGGTACGTTATTGTTTTTGGTTTGTTTTGGCTAGTCACCAAAATTCGGTTAATTTGCTTTAGTTTTAACTTACTTCAATATTTTAAATCTATTTCGATACGTTTTAGGCCGTTTTGATGCTTTTAATCAATTTATTTTAGTCATTTGAAGCGGTTCCGATACGTTATAAGCAGTTTTAATGTTTTTGGTTAGTTACCAAAGTTTGGTTAATTTGGGTTAGTTTTAGGTTACTTCAGTATTTATATTTTTATTTCGTTTAAGCCCGTTGTGGCGCTTTTAGTTACTTTTGGTTGGTCATTTAATCATCCTTCGCTTACCTTCGGTTAATTCCAATTTATTTTAGTCATTTGAACCGGCTCCGATAGGTTATAAGCAATTTGTTTTTGGTTGGTTTTGGTTGTCACCAAAATTCAGTTAATTTGGGAGAGCCATGCATGAAGTGTTTAAATACTTGAAGATAAAACGTAACGGTATTATAGCTAACATTTATAATATAGTCACCTTATGACAAAGTGCGATCCTGTACGTTCGATACTGATATGCGAACGGGACTTAGAGACAGTCAATTTGTTTTTGGGACTTAAATAGGAGTTCTTTTTTATCAAAGGTTTGAGCTTGTCAGAATAAGGCAATATTTTTAATCTATTACGTTTTGGCCCGTTTTAGTGTTTTTGGTTAGTTTTGGTTAGTCGTTCAATAAACTGCCGGTTTGTTTCAGTTAGTTCCAATTTATTTTAGTCATTTGAACCGATTCCGATACGCTATAATTAAAATTAAATTTAAACTAACACGATCTCTCACGCGTATGACGTCATGTGTGGCAAATGTAGCGTGCACTTTTTCACGATTTGAGGCCCTATACTAGGATACGAGAAACATTTTCAATGATAATTTTTGTTTATGCAATTTGGAGGTGGGAGTATATTCAAGCTAGGAATCAGTATATCCTAATTAAATTTATGAACCGTATGTATGTGCAAACCAAGGAAGCGTTAAAAACATGTTTTTTATCCAAATATAAATAAAGAAATAGATCACCGGATATTGCCTCTTACTTAAACTGCAATAATTTCATAAAACTCTGATATTAAAAATTTATCACACCTCTTAATAACTTCATTATTGCATATGATTATTGACGGATATTTACGCTAAGCAGTAAGAACACACTAATAAACAACAAGTGATTATGTGGGATCAATGAAACACAGATTATTACTTCATTACGTCGCGTCACGTCACGTGAGTAAAATAATAGATTTGACAAAAAAAATCGGAACATTGTTTATTTTCCTAAATGATATAAAATGATTTAACGTAGGTACGAGATAAAACCAGGCATCAATGATATAATTATTAAATGCTAGGTTTCTGATATGTGTGTGTCTAGCTGTTTTATGTTACTGCAGATTTGGTGGCTCTAAATAGAAAATATCGTGTACTATGTGCTAATATAAAGTGAGAAAATTGTATTGAGAGCATATTGGCAGATTAGAAAAGGGGTTACAGCTACTAGCTCAGATTCGGAATCGCACTACGTCAGGTGAGAAGAGATGATAAAGGAGACACGTTGATAAAAACAATAACAAGTTTATTTATAAACAAACTTGACAACGGTTATACCAGAGTCTATAGATATTTTAAATAGTCCAAACACTTGGCTATTTGAGCAATAAGTTTCCCTCATGCCGACGTGACTCCCTCACCACCAAACTGCCGGTTCTATCGGTCAGTTCACTTCTCAGTGGTTTGATACGTGGTGTCCTAAGAATTTAAGGAGCGTTGTACGCGGTGAGCAAATATATAGAATTTAGAACGATAATTATTAGAGTGTGCGTTGAAACGTTACTTTTTGGAGATAGCGATAATTAGAACAATGGAATGATCATTTCCTATTGGCAAGATTTGTCAGTCGCAAAATTTATATTTTATGTGCAATGTTGTATTTTTGCGATGGCTGAAAATGATAGTAATCAATATTTTGAAAAATATAACATGTTAGTCTGCTTTAGACTGAGCAATGAATATATTTCAAGAGGTTTAAGTAATCTAAACTAAATATTACAGTGCTAGAAAACGACCAGCTTATAACCGTAAATAGACGAATATATCTAAGGATTTAGGAGGGGAGCATTGTTTAGGTCAGTTTAATCATTCAATAGAAAATCGGTGTTTTTAAATTTATTAATTTCTATGGTTTCTAATAAATTAAGTTTTTACTTTTATTAGGAATGTGTAAAATATTAAAATTTATATAATTAAGAAAACTGTGTAATTGTCTATCAGTCCCTTGAAAAGAGGCGATAACGTCATCAACATACATGTACCAAAATAAAAACTTTTTTCCAATAGGGTGTTGATGTGTACGTGTTTCTAAATTGTCCTTAAAAAATTCAGCTAACAAAGGACTCAAGGAACTACCCATAATTAAAACTTCTTTTGAAGTGTATATTTTATTGTCAAATTGAAAGTAATTTTGGTCTAGACAGGTTACAAGTGTGTCTAATATATCCTGTTTTTTGATTGGGTTAGTTTTATTACGGGTTAAGATTAGGTCTATATTATTTATGGTATCTATTGGCGGTATACTGGGAAATAAGTTGAAGACATCAAACGAAATTAATTTTGAATTTTCTGGTAAGTCTAAAGATTTGATATTATCTATTAACTGGTACGAAGTTTTAATGCCATATTTTGCAGAGAATTTACAATGATGTGTGATTATGTTGATTAATTTTTTAGATACTTTGTATGACGGGGCTGACTTAAAAGATAATACTGGGCTAATTGGCATTTCTATTTAATGTAGTTTAACTAAAGAATATAGTTTTGGTACTATTGGATTCATATTGAACAAGCTAAATTTATCAGAATCTATGAATAAGCTATTATTTTTAACTACGTCTTTAATTTGTCTTTGGAATACCTTTGTTAGTTGGGTCAGATTGAATTTTATCACCAAGATCTTCTCTTTTAACTGCTTTAATTCAAACTTCACATCTAAAGAAAGGCACATTATTTACTTCATTATTTGATAATATTATTCAAAAGAACGTCTAAATAAAACCTTTAAACACATGGTAAGCCGTAGTTCTTTTTGTCCCTGTAACTTTGAAAGCAGAAAGTTTGTTTAGCTGCTAATAAAAAATTTATCCAAGATAAAAATACATTCATCGTATCTTTGGGAAAATGAAACATTGATATTTCGCTTCCGCTCTTCGAAGGACAACATTTATGAGCACACGTATGCCCAGGCATTTTTAGGTTTAAAAAAATATGAAAATTTTGCAAACTGAAAGTCACTAATTAACTATATAAACAAACTAAGAACAAAATATACTAGCAAATATACAAACAAATATACTAACGATTGTCCAAGCTACAACTCAGCTACTGACAGCTCGTCACGTAAAACTGCGCGGCGCGGCGTGAAATTCGCAAACGATGTTATAGAACGGTCGACTAAATAAGTCGCATACTTAAGGATTTGAGAATTCTTGTCCCACGTGTAAGCGAGAGCTTTCGCATCTGTCCTTAATCTGTGTCCTAGCCGTTAAGCAGAATATTTTTCTATTACTTTTTATTTTTTTAAACTTAGTTCACTTACTTAGTATTTTTTTCTTATTTCATTTTTTTAAGACATTTTTTATGTATACCTACTTACTTATTTCTATTTCACATTTTGCATTTGTTGCTAATACCTATTAGATGTAGTCCATAAATTAACCTTTTAATAAAGTTGCGCATCTACTACTCCAAATAGTAATATGAATACGTCAAGCAACTAATTCAGTTATTGATCGTTCCCCGTCGATGTATTCAAGGCGATAAAGTAATGCGCGGCCTCGTATATCTCGCATTTACGACCGCTCGCAAAGAATGCCCGCTTTTAGGAGAATATCAAAGGAGTGATCGAACTGTCTTTAACTGTGGTTATACTGTATGCGAGCAATAATAAATGCGTATTTTGTCTATAGATGAATTAAATGAGATTACACTATACCCAATTAATACTAAATGCATTTAAAGTGTTAAAGTGTTTCTAGGTCCTTGGTCACTGTTTTATTAATAAAGTCTATGCGAGCTGGGTTGTCTTTTATTTATGTACTTGCTTTAATATTTATACGGTAAATATTTTAGAATCTCTCAATGAGGAAGTAGTTTAATTTAAGTTTGACACAGATTACTAAGGCACTTGCGCTACTTTCTGGAAATTTTGATACTTTACCCGGAGATTCGACTCTCAATACTTTTTAGAAATCCGCCGGGTGCCGTGTACCTATGTGCATGTACATCCAGGTTGGATAGGGACCTGATCATCCTGTACCTGTGTACAGGTGCTCTCAGGCATTTAGGTTGAGGGATACAACAAAACTAGCAGAGTCCGCACCTGTGTGCCTGCACTCAACTAGTGGAGCGGAGTCGAGAGAAACACGAAAGTATGATGAATTTAGCGTTTGCCTGCGTATTTATATTTTACAAAATGCTGATGACTGCAACGTTAAGGACTAAAATCGCTCCCGTCGAACGCTCTAGTTGTTTTGTTATTAACTGTGAATGTTTATATAACATTTTTCAGGTTCAAGTTCAAACTTTGGACAGGGTGATATATACTTAGTAGGTTTGTGCATCTTAGTAGTTCACAATATCCAAGAGATGTTAGCGGGCGCTTCACTGATTTGTGGTCCTTCGTTTTTTTTTTAACGAAGCGAATAGTATAATTTACTAGCTGACCCGACAGACGTTGTCCTGTCTTAGCTATGAATATTCAATTCGAACTGGAATAAATAATACCAAAAAAATTATTTCAAAGACATAGTTTATTATAATGCTTTTTGATACACAACACTGTTAGTTCTCCGACACGGGAACATGGATTTTCAATATTGATGCCACAAACACTTTACGACTGCCCTTGCGATTTATTTATCGACATTGTAAATGCAAGCCGCACTGGAATGCAAGCAGCACTGGACATTGTAGCCGTTTATAGGCATGTCGTTCGGAATCATAGGGATGCATGGAATCAAAACATCTTCGTCTTTGTACTTCTCTTTCAATTGTGGCTTCGATGACGTTTTTCATTAATTTCCTCACCGCAAGCTGGGTGCCATTATAAAGACGTGGCTGGTTTATGTTCGGCAACATAGTGATTACCGATCCCACTTTTAATTGCAGATTATGAAGTAATAATCTGAGCAATTCCAGCGAATTTAAAAATTACGTTGGATAGTTGACAACATCATCTTGGTTAGTAACGGGATCAACCGATTTGTATGTCATCAATTCGTCAGCTATCTTATTTTGAATCTGAAAATTTATTTCGTTGACATCAAGGTTTTTTGCAGCCAATATAACACGTTCGCTCAACCAAACATGATTTTTGTAATTTTAAACAATATTTGGGAACACCATCTCGATGAGTTCGATCTTTGATTCAGTAAAGTGACAAAAATTTGCAGGGAATGTATTGTATCCAGACGATGTGTTAACGGAAATTTTGCCATTACCAATGTCGAGCAACTGTTTGGAAAAAACTTCTCCATATCGGTCGTTCTGCAATTCGACTCGCATGTTCATATTTAATTTAAGTGTTTTGACGTATTTCCATAAAAATTGACGACTTCAAACATGCATTAAGTTCGTCTGCTGGCGTTGGTCGTCGAATCACTGGCAATGATTGTCGAAAATCACCTGCCAATAGAATCATCGCACCACCAAACTGCTTTTGGTTGTTTTTTAAATCTTGCATCGTGCGGTCTAATGACTCTAAATATTTTTTGTGTGCCATCGTGCATTCATCCCAAACGATCAATTTGCTTTGCTGCAACACTTTGGCCATCGCAGAATTCCTCCAAAGGTTCCAAGTTGGAGTTTCATTAGTTTGCATGTTCAACGGCAACTTAAGTGCTGAATGAGCTGTTCGACCGCCTCCAATAACGTAGCGGAAATACCTGATGAGGCAAGTGCGAGCGCAATTCCATTTTGCGATCGAATCGTTGCCAATATCAATGATATTAAACGTTTTTCCAGTTCCACCGGGAGCATCTAAGAAAAAAAATCCGCCAGTTCCATAGCTCACTATTTTCATGAGCGTATCGTAGGCATATTTTTGGTTCTGATATAAAAGGGGAACGTTTCTTTGAACGGTTTCTCTCAATGCCTCGAAATCGTATTGGGCTTCGCGTCTCAACTCTTGATTAAATTCGTCGTTGCATTGGGCGGTTGGGCGTTGTCATTCCTAATATTATTAATCTTTTGTTGGTAAGCATCAAGCACATGTCCTCAATTATAATTATTAATGCTTCATTGTGAATTTCTTCGTGCATTTGCAAATCTACATTTGATGTTCTAAGACGCATCTGATGCAATATATCTTCGACAATAGGATCTTTATATTTGTTCCATAAATCAAGCGGTGTTGATAGGAAGCATGTAGATAAAATTATAGAAAACAATGTTCGTATTTGTTTAGTGATAAACAAACACTTCTCAAAAAACTCACTGAACAAACTGAAAACTGGATAAACGTTCCAATCGAATCGCCTGTGCAGTATGCACTAAGAAATGAATAAATGCATTTTTTGATTAATAGATACTGACCGATGCATATGTTAAACGACATTTACGTCGCGCAAACTGTCAAACGCTATGAGTGTCAATGTTGCAGACATCTGTCAATTTTTATTTCTTCTGAAATTATCCAATTTTCTGCGCAATTTTCTTAATTTTTCTTTCCGTAAGAACCTTCTACAGAGTATTAGAAAACTTATAAAAAAAAGATGAACGAAATCCGTAAAGTCGTTCTCAAGTTATGGCGTGACCAAGGGAAACAGGGATTCATTTTTATATATATAGATTAGGCTATAACAGTTCAATTAAATATTGATTTTGAGGGTGAAGAAACTTCCTGTGTAGGCGTCATGTTTTTTACCCAACTACTCGGTTATCTTTTTGTACATACAATGTTACAAGAATTCATATTCATGTGGAATTAAGGAATTTACAAAGGATCTAAGCAATATTCATGAAAATAACCTCAGTTATTTTTTTTGTAATTAGCATGGGTATATTTTAATAATTATAAGCAAAAATAAAGTTGCAGATACAAATTCCATGTGCACACGGTTTTTGATATTGGATTATTGTTAAAGTGACCAGACGTCCTGCATTGAGCAGGACAGTCAAGCATTCATAGACTCTGTCCAGCGAAAGCAAACGTCCTGCAAAATTTCCTGCAATTCTCTTTTGTGGTATGCGATATGCACAAAATGACTACAAAATTAGCTAATTGTTTATACTATACTATATTAATGCAAAAAATGAGAATCGCAAATATCACCCCATTACTATTTTTGCCCATTCCTGATAGTGTGATAGTGCGTCATAGTCGGCATTGGCCGAGTTGATCTAATTATAGGAGATAATGGTGGGTCTGAGTCTGGTGTTTCGGTGTGCGACGTCGCAAATGTTATTCGGTTGTTTTTTATAAGCACCAATTCTGCTTGTTTCGTGCCAATAGTGAGAAATGCATAGTTTTATTATATTCCTAAAACCATATAATATTAAAAGTTTTAGAAAAAGGGGTTTTTAGTGGTCATTTAGTGACAATCAATTAATAAAACTGTCCAAAAAGCTGAAAAAAAGCTCTTTTTTCTAATTTATGTGTTGGATGCGAAAAACTTCTACTAACAATTAAAAGTTTTATTTGTTATTTTAAGTTAAATGTTTTTTGTAAACGTTTATGTATTAGAATTTGAAGACTAATTGTTTGAATGATTGATTTTTAAATTGAATTGTTATATAATTTTCTGACAATATGCTGGACTCACTAAAATCTTCTAGGTTTCAGGCAGTTCCGATTCGCATTTAAAGATCCTTTAAAGGCGTAGCCGACTATATCAAAATCGGCCTCTCCTATTGGTGGATCCGCATCTCCGCTCGCTTCGCTCGCTACGGGAGTTCAAGAAAAGGAAATTAGCCAGGCGCTAACCCAGTCTAATCCAAGACATACCCAAAATCAAGAAAAAAAACTGTTTAGAAACATAATCTTAAAGAAAAATTTTTAAAAAAGCAACGGGGTTCGAACCCGTGCCGTCCAGGTGAGACCCAACTATCTAAACCTTTACACCACGAGAGCTTTTGCGACAAATCGATTGCCTCACGAAGACATATTGTAATACGAGATGGGTCGACCAATAGGAGACGCCGATTTTGATATAATCGGCTACGCCTTTAAAGAATCTTTAAATGCTTTTGATTCATCTGATGTTGCAAACGTACAACAGAAATCCAACCTTACCAGTACAAAATTCGACTAGACGCTAGGCCGGGCCAAGTCACTAACCAATAAAAAGCAAGACGGTAGCGTTCTGCGTTCAAGCATGGCTCTCCGCTCGCTACGGGGGCTCACTCAACAAGAACTAACCAAAACTAGCCCAAGGCTAACCCAAATTTAAGAAAAAAAGTAAATTAATAAAAAACAAACATAACCTTAAGAAAACTTAAATAAAACATCTGTCGCGACCGGCGGGAATCGAACCCGTAGCGCAGGAATGACAGGCAAGCACTCTGCCTATTACACCACCGAGGCGTTGTCGGAGTTTCGCTAGAACGTAAAGACATGGATAATTCCGATATACGCTCGCGTCTTGCTCTTGATTGGTCAGGACTATCCGTGACTAGGACCTCACTAGACGCTAGTAAAATTCGTCTGTCAGTAACCCGTTATTATTTTTTTAATAAAATGGCGAAGGTACTAAAACACCACCAAAAAATATTGGCACTTATATTCACAATTATGTAATGTCCTGCAATGAGGTCTTAGAATTATGGTCACTTTAATTATTGTGAAATCGTAATAGAAAATATATTTACTGGAAATAGGCTGGCTATAATTCCTACCCCAACTAATAAGTCCATAATTAATAGACCTTGAGCCGATGGCCATTTATGGGCAAGACTGCTTATTTTGGATAAAAATATTTCCTGATGAGCCGACCGAGAGTCTAAAAAGATGTTTTTTTAACAATATTAAAGATAAATCATAATTACCTCTTAATAACGCCATAATTAGTGAGTTATATTGACACTTAATACTCTAAATAAAGAAAAAGCAGCACATCTAATAATAACTGATTATTTCATTTTACTAATCGACCGATGTCGGACGTAGAACAATGTGTGTTTATACTG
>MU182887.1:0-13504 GCA_016904865.1 Pissodes strobi | reverse complement strand
AATGCGTTATATGTTTTATTTAATATCGAATAACGGTTCACAAATTTCCGCAGGAGAGATAGTCTGATACAAAATAAGTAATACTTTTCCAGTTACTGTAAGAAAAAGTATCATAAGCTAATTGTAGGTGTATGTAGGGATTTCATAAAGGTTTTTTGAAATTTAGGACAAGTGTGCACTGAAATCCTGACAAAATCCGGACTTTGTCGAAAAATACGTCATAAATATATTTATGTACTTTGAAGGGTAAATTAAATTTAAAACAGTTAAGGGTTTGTTTATTTTATTCAAAAAACCATTTTAACGCAAAAAATACATAAATGCGTATTGTTAAGGTAAATAGTATGGGTATGATAAAAATGATATCATAAAACAAAACACAAAGCATTTCTTCCGTTACTACACACTTCCGTTTTAGCATTATTTGATTATTAGTAAAATTTAATATTGTGCCTTGCACGCAGGCAGGTATTTTATCCTTAACCATCTATACGAGTCCTTCCGTCTGACTAGTCCTGGACTTGAGCGCTTATCACAATGTTTACATTTGTATTTTGTATTTTTTTTTCACTCCACGCATGACCCTCTGCTCGCTTCGATCGCTCCGGGGCGCAAACCAATAAAATTAACCCAAAACATGCCCAAAATCAAGAAAATAAAAGAACGTTTTACAAACATAACCTTAAAAAAAGTCTTGCTACTGGAATCGAACCCGGGTCACTGTATCAGAAGCACAGCATCAAACCACTGAGCCACGAGGTCCACTGAAAGCAATTCCCTGTACCATAAGGACATCTATTTGTCAGAAGCCCAGGACTCGCCAGGAGGAAAGATTCGTATAGATGGCTAAGAATAACATACATGCTGCACGCAAAGCGGCAGAGCATACCGCACGGTTAATACAGTCACTATGCGCACTCTTCTCTAGCAATATTTTCATCTTTATTTATGTCGTTATCGTAATCATAAGACAATAAAGACCGAATCATTCACGAGTGAGCCGAAAACGAAAAATTTAACCTTGGCGTGACGTCAGAGTATAGATATAGGTATGTTCGAACATGATGCGTCGGCATATGGTCCGCAATAGAAAAGGTGGGGCGTCGGCGTCGTAGCGATTAAAATATTTAACAAAGTTAAGTTGTTATTATGGTTTCTAGGTCCTCGGTCCCGGACATTTTTCAAATTCCAGCCGGACTTTCCCCGGGCATCTTAAAAACCCAAATATGCCCTGGTAAATTCGGACGTTTGAAAACCCTAGGTATATCTATGTATATGTATATATATCTCCTATGATATGCCTTACAAATAGCGTTTTTTTTGCAATTTTAAAATATAGATAAATATTGTATTTTGACATTTACATATAATTCTGGGCCCTGAAATATTCATCTTGTAAAAACTTTATAAAATCGTTGATAAGTGGGTAATTATCCGCTCGATTAATTCGCTGTGTTCAAATCAACTAGAATTTAGTAATAGAATAATTTGTTACTGTTAAGGACTGTATCGAAAGTACTTTAAAAGGATTTTATATAACGGGTATATTCTTCAAAAATTATATTACTTTTCATCGCCCGACCGCCAAAAGGGAACTTCAACTAAGGTAACATGCCCATGCTGGTGATATGCCCACCCCCGCTACCATTTTAAAAAGTTAAGCGTATAGGCTAGTAGAGGGCGACTCGGCGAGCCGACCAACAGGTTGAGATTTCGCACTTACCACGCTATGCATCAAATCAGTTTCTCCTTATTCTCTGCCGACAGGTTGAACGTGAATCACACGTTTCGGCGCTGTCGACTGTAAAAAAAATGATGTACCTCGCCTTTATAAGCACCAACAGAAGTGAAACTTCTGAAAGAGATAATAGGAATTCACCTTTTATTTTTTTTCTCCACTTTTGCCCGCTTCTAAACTTTCTTTTATTTTTTATTTTTTTTGCTTTTTCTTCGCCGAAACTTGCCGAAAGCCGCGTTTCTCTAAGTTTTTTCTTTGTTATTTTTTTCTCATTTCGATTTATAATACTCTCATTAACTTTTCGAACAATTTTTTACGATTTTTTATGAATCTTTTTTCTTATTTCGTTTTATAATACTTCTATTAACTCTCCGAACAATGTTTTTCTTTTTTTTAATAATTTCTTTTTTCTTATTTTTGTAGTATGTTGGGGTTTGGAACCTTCGGCAACATTTACTAAAAACAGAGTTTCATCCACAATACCGAAACAGATTTTTTTTTGCACTCGACGCGCGTTTTGCTAACCATGTTAGCATCATTAGGAGATGATTAAAACTAAAATGAAAATCTACCTAACTCTCTTTTATACTACTGTTTGCTTAATCAAGCGGAACTAAAAAGAACCAATCCTGGAGTCCCGCTGGTCACGCTTGATCAACCAATACAATGGACTATACGGAATAGGCCCTCTATCTCTATTTAAAGTATTCTTACATTTAATAATATCCATAATCTCATATGCGTCTAATAATCACCTATTAGTTATATTATGAATTAATTTTAAAATTTTAATTGTTATTCTATGATTATTATCAAAAGCATGCTCGGCAACACTTGATTTTTCTGTTCTACCATACTTTAAATGAGCTATGTGTTCTTTGAATCTCGTTTGTATAGATCTTCCAATTTGCCCAACGTATTTTTGGTTACAATCCATACAGTTAGTTATTTTGTATTATATAACTTTCCGAAAAATCGTTTACGTTTTTTTTATTATTTTTTGTTTCTTATTTCATTTTATAACACTTTCATTAACTTTCCGAAAATTTTTGTACGTTTTTTTTTAAGAAAAATTTTTTTAGTCCAATTTTTGCCATCCCCCGCCTCGCAGCAGAACTCCTTCGCCTTTTTTTCGTCGAAAATCGCGTTTCTCTAACTTTTTTTTGCCTTATTTCGTTTTATAATATGGTTATTAACTTTCCGAACATTTTTTTACGTTTTATTAAATTTTTTCGCATTTTTCGAAAATTACTGGGTATCCTGGTATTACTGGGAGGTGGGGGGTATGACTGTCTCCCCCACTGATGACTTCGTGATACGAGTCACATCGCTTATCAGATATGGTCAAAGTTAACACCCCATAAAAATTTCGACCCCGTAGCCCTTCCCGTTCTCCCGAAAATAATTATTTTAGTTGTTTTTCTTCTCCTGATCGCAGGGAGGGCTTTCCATCCAGCATCCTCATTTTACCCCAGGTACATGCCCTGAAAGCTTCAGCCCTCTAGCTATACTGAAAGATGCTTAATTAATGGGGCGTTTCACATTGATAACCGTTTCATAGGCATTTAATTTTTTCTGACTTTACCCTCGCTAAAGACGTTTCACTTCAATAACTTGTACTTAAATAGAGAGTAAATTTTGTGTGTCTTTATTTACAATACTTGTAAGTAGAGCATTTTAGAATGGACCTTTTTACCATTCTTTTAGTATATAGTCATAGTAAATATATTATTAAAACGGAGGGTCGAAAAAGTCAGCTTCTAAGCAATATCATATAACACGAAAGACTTAATCGTAATATCAACAAAAATACTGAAGTAAAACAAGAAGTTGGGAGAAAAAGTGTTTTAAATAAAGACCAAGAAATTAAATTAGCGGCCCGAATTACCTGACTGAGGCAGGTGGGATCTGTGTACCATTATTGTGGCCGGTTAAGCTAACATGTTCTCACAAGAAGGCGTCACTGGTTGAAAGCATTTTTAAATAGACACCCAGAGACTTCTCCTAGAGACGGGCTCAGAACATGAACTTGGCAAAAGCACGAAAGCTCAACAAATATATTGTTTCTGATTATTTTCAAAAGTTGAACACAGTGCTGCTAGAACTTGACTTAATGGAAAAACCTAAAGAATTTATAATACAGGGAAAAATAAGTAGCAAATTATTCTAGCTAAAGAGGGCGCGAAAAGGATCCACATAGTGGCATCAGAGCACGCAGAGAATGTGTGACAACTTGCCACCAGAAACTCTGCTCCTCATGATGAAGCAAGCATGACAATTGTAACATTTAATGAATGATTAAAGCACCTTGAAAAATATAAGCTTTCAGGTAATTGCCTTCTAGTTTTTGAAGGCGCATCTTGCCATTTAGATCCTTCTACTGTTGAAACTGCAGTCTCTTATGGCATCAACCTTTTATGCCTCCCAAGCAATACGACTCACGAGCTGTATTTAAACCGTTTAGGTATCACTGGGAAGAAGAGGAAGTACTTTTATATTGGGCTCGCCACAAAGACCGAGGTATAACCAAAGAAAAGTTTTGGGAGCTCTTCTCTATGGTTTGAGACAAGTCACTAACCCCCCCAAATATAACATCAGTTTTATCTGCTACAAGTATATATCCGTACGACCCGGATGCTATTCCCAAAGCAGCTTTTACTCCTAGCAATTTAACGGAACGAAAACTTATGGAAGATAATAGCATAGAAGGAACTAACAAACTAGAAGAAAATAGAGAGCTTAGAAAAAAAACAACAACCCAACTTAGATCTTCCGGAAGTTAACAAAGGAATGACCAAAACTCCATAGAGAACTTCCCCACCGAAGATCTCCAATTATCCCAAATCTTTTGGACTAAAACGCCAGAGTAACATTTTCGTGGAAGGGGCAGGCTATGGAATTTACTCCTAAAGCTTGCGAATTGAACTCAAATGGTCTATGGAGAGAGACACAAGCCTAGTTCAGTCTGAACTTGCTGCTACATCCATAGCCGCAAAAGAGAATGTTCGCATGATTACTGAGGACAAGACTATTAAAATCTACACAGACAGTAGACAAGCACTACTGGTCATGAAAATATATAAACTTATAGCCAGGTCAGACTAGAATGCCATAATTCACTAGAGGCTGCCACTCGCAAAAAGAGAACTTGTGTGTGATGTGACGTTTAGACATATGATAAAACAATATCACCAATTAAAACTTTAGGGCAAGATGGGACGAAACAACTAACTGTCGACTGGCCAGGGGGCTACTAAGCTACCCTAATGAGTCAGTAGCAGGATTCTGACTGGACACTGCCAGCTAAGGAAACATCTCTACATAATGAGATTATGTGAGACACCTCTATGCAGAGGCTATAAACAGGAGGGCCAAACAGTAAAGCATCAGCTCTGCGATTGCCATGCTCTCTCGGAACTCAGGAAATCCATTTTGGGAGAACAATGGCTCACCATGGCTTTTCTCAAAACAGCGTCCTCGAGCAACATCGCCGTCTTTTTTACAACACTAGGTTGGGCGATGAGCTAGACGGATTGTTTGACTTAGGGAGGACGCACAGGTTTTCCACAGTGGCCTAGGTGCCAGAGAATCTCAAGGCCACCCTCTCATCGTTTCCATATTCAGGACGCCAGAGTAGGAGAAAACGCTCGCCATCAAATAGCTCCAGCAAACGTCTTTAGACAGGGAGACCTTAACAGATACTTTTTTTTTCGGAAGACGAGGTAAAACTTGAGAGGCTAAAAGGACGAGCATCAAATAATAAAAGACGTTAAAATGTTTAAAGAGATTGACGCAGAAAACCATAAGTTAATAAGAAAGAAAATGAGGACAAAAATCAGAGAACCAGCGTAAAGCAGAAGAAAATAACACAAACTATGAAAAAGCAGAATATAACACAAACTACGAAAAAGAAGAAAATGTCCTGAACGTGGGTTTTGTTGAAATGTTGGGGACACCATAAAAAGATATCCCAAAAATAACTAGCGCTTATTGTGAAAAAAGCAGTTTTTCCCACCAAAACAACAACAAAAGTTACCAAAGCAAGCAAAAAAACATCATTTCAAAGACCGATGATCAAGGAGAAAAATTTAAACACAAAGCACACTGGTACTGCAAACCTTGTCAAGAAGACGTAAAAAAAGATTTAGTTTACTTTCATGAAGAGTGCGTCGGACTCACCAAAGGTGATAAGGCAGTTTTTATTTATTCAGATTGACAGAGATATTATTAGATATTTTGTTTTGTTGCTTATTTTTAATTGTGAAATGAGTTCTAAAATATTTTATGTATTTTTAAAATACTTACTTATACTTTGTTACTATTTTGATATATAAAGTGGTAGAAGTCGTGAAGGAAAAGAACTCCAAGTGTAACAACAAATACTTATTTGTTATTTATTTTGATATATTTTACTTATTTTTTTCAGCAAGTGTCAACTTACCCGTGTAAATTTATCTTTAGTTTTTCTGTAATATCCTAATTTTGGTTTTGTTTATTGGTTTGTTGTCATCATGCAATTTGTTTTTCCAAATAATAATTCTGAACCGACGAAAGTTGTATGCTTTTGATAAAATAAATTATTGGCATATTAGAAACATGCCATGAGCATATATTGACAACACAGTTACGCCCAATATGACTAGTTAAAAAAACGTATAAAAAATATCAAAGAATAACTCATCTATTACTGTCCACACATAACTTCTTTACCATATTTACCATAGTTTTTATCTGTGTTAGGTGATTTGTTAAAGAATGTTGTATGTTCTTCTTATCTCTTATTTATTGCGAACTTTAATCTCAACTAGTATCAATCTATGTTTCCTCTATAAATATTAAAGCGGCTACTCTTAATATGACCTCTACGGGACCGCGCGAAGCGTTCGGCTCGCACGAGCGGATAACGAAGCATAGGAGAAGGCGGGTTTGCTGAATTTTTAAGACAAATTGTCTATTACTCTGAGTTGCGTTTCCCTCTAAGAATTTACCCTATAGCCTGATTAGTTTTTGTAATGGTAAAGATTACCTAGAGAGTTTAAATCAATTTGTTAAACAGTATCGACATTTATTTGCTTACTTTGCCTCTAATGTGTCGCCAAATAAAACGTTTCAAAATAGTCATATCAAATAAATGTTGTGTACCAAACTAAGTGGCAGTACATACGTAAAAGTATTCCGGTTTATCTGATAAAGTTATTGAGTGTGACGCGATCAGAATGTCAGTGCTACTTATTTTTATGAATTTTGCTATCTGAAAAATTCATAGCTCCAACAAGGCAAAAGTTATTTATTTAGCGGTATTGAAATTTTGTAAATATATCGTTTTCAGAATGGTAGAACTTCGAATAATGCCTCAAGGTGTATGTATGTAAATGCTTGTGTTATAACAAACTCTCATTATGAATTAGACCTATAAGAAAATGAGAAGTCCAAAGGCCCAGTACTATAAAGAGAGATGAGGTTTCAGAACGGAAGACTTGTGAAGATATATGGGAGCATACGTTTTTTCCCGGACATGACCAAATCAATCTAAAAAACAGAACTGACTGCAGGGACAGGGACAGATAAGCGAAGAAGGGCACAGCAAAAATTTCCAGATAGTCGTTCCACTTTCAGACCGCCGTTGACAAGAAGGTTACTTTATATTTTTACGCTAGTATGGTAAATTGCGATAAAAAGGGGGCGAGGAACAAGGACAAGAAAAACAGCTTCAACCCCCAAAATCTTTAATACGTCCTGACGACTAGACCAATAAATACCCCAAAATATATAAAATTTAGACAAAAACTCGCTTAAGCGTAATCGTGGAGTCGAGAGGACCCGCGTCTATGGATAAATAGATAGAAACTCACAGACTCGTCAAACCAAGCAAACGATTTCTCAGGGTAAAAGGAAGGATGACGATAATGAAATATTTAGTACGCAGGTAATCCACGTAATCCAGAATCTGTTGAAGATAGCAAGATACCGGAAGTATGACATATAGGATCAAAAGTTATACCAGATATCAATGAATGAAATCACAGATAGGTGTCCTCTCAGAAATCAAAAATAACAAGCCACCTGAAAAGGACGATCTAGTAATCGAGTCCATCAAGGAGGAAAGCTCAATATTAATACGCATCATACAAAAACTTTTCAATGCTTATCTTTTAAAATATACCATGGAACAATGTGTTTTATTCGGTAGTGAACGTTGCTGCCATTAACCCACATATTATATACAAATGGAACTATACGAGTCTAAAGAACGGACCTTGTAAATGGATGCTGCTACTGGACGGGCATATTCGCTGACGTGCAATGCAAGATAATGTACCGCGACAACTTATTAAACAAATACGTAATATAGAGACGGAAACCCACCTCACAACAGGGACATATTTGTATTATACTTCTATTGTAGTAGCAAGAGAAATAGAAGAACAAAAGATAAATGCCAAATTTGCCAAAAGTTCTTGTGTTTGAAACATAAAAAGTGCATCTGTGAGGAGTGTCTAACAGATTTCAATGATAATGATTGAAGGCATAGTTCCATTCAGACTACAGCCTTAATAAAGTTTTTATTTTAAGTATTTTTGGAATGATTTTTTTGTTTTTTTTTTGTTACCTACAATTTTCACAATTTAAAAAAGGCCGTCTAAAAATGTCAGTTGAAAAATGAAGTAAGTCCTGGTGAATCGTCAACCCCACATCTAGAGATCTTGGAGAAACTGCATATTCTGTTGTTACGTAACAATTTTTGGATAAAAATATTTGAACCAATGAGTGTATTGATTCTTAGCTCATAGTCATCAGTTACTATTCCTTTTTTAATTCTTGTTTTCAAGGAGGTTCATGTTAACTTGTGCATAACACAAGTGGAATGTGAAAACATGTTTTCAATTAAATCCGTTAATATCGTAATGCCCTCAGTGGCAATAAATTGGACCCATTTCAGTCGTTTAATTATTATTTATATTAAAGTAAGAAATTTTGAACACCATAGACAAATATAATAAATAATTTGTTCGGTGTATCAAACATCTTGTTGAATAAAAAATTATATTAAAATGATTGTAAACTTCTGAACTACATATTTCAAATTAAGATATATATATAATTTGAGCAGACCAAGAGCATCTAAAGAGTGTACTCAAGATACTCTTTGTATAGAACCAAAAGGGCCTTAAAACTGTACGTCTAGAGGTAGCAAAAAAGTAAGTTGAATATGATTTTCAGAATGCCGGAAAAGTTATCGAGAAATGTAAAGTGAATTCTGTAAAAGTTTCCAAATGCTAATTCAGCAGCGAGCGTTGAAGGAAAACCCAAACCCTAGAAGAAAAGAAGGCACATATCATAAAAATCGCAATAAATTAGTAAATTCATCGATGTAATTCTGAATGCTAGACTAGTGTTAACAACACCTCTACAAAATGACCGAGTGCTCACCAAATTTTAGCTCGTGAGGTATTGCATGTAGGCCTTTGCTATTTGGAACGAAGATGTAGGAGGAGCATTTAAACATCCATTAAACAAATAGTGCACTATGTAAAAATCGACCTCTCCTATTGGTCGATCCATCTCGTATTACGATATGTCTACGTGATGCAATCGGTTTCTATCAAGAGCCTCTTGTAGTGTAGAGGTTTAGATCGTTGGGTTTCACCTAGAAAACGCGGATTCGAACCCCGTTGCTTTTTTTATTATTTTTTTTTAAATTTTGCTTCTAAACAGCTTTTTTCCTTGATTTTGGGTATGACTTGGGTTAGATTGGGTTAGCACCTGGTCAGTTTCCTTTTCTTGAGCCCTCGTAGCGAGCGAAGCGAGCGGAGGGCCATGCGGATCGACCAATGGGAAAGGCCGATTTTTATATAGTGTACTATTTGTGTAAAGGATCTTATAATGCGTAGGAGGAGGGCTAGCGGGTGGAAGGGTAATCGCGATCGCGGCGTCATTAATTGCAACGTGGCCATACGACTACGATAGTAGCGAATATTAAGATGCACGTATAAAAAGAATGTATCTCTTACATTACAATTTCGCCAATATTGTAAAAAACATATTTCTATAAGGTGTTCTTTCCCCTTTCTATAATGTGGTATTTCCCGATTTATTTATTTAATTATCTAATACTACTACTGTTGGGGAAACACCCCAACACGTGTAGAAACTATCGTTTTTTCACCGTATAGTTTGGTGTTAACACCCTGTATGTATGTAGAATGAATGAGCCATAATTAAACACAAAATAGATTTATTTGACCCCGGGTACAACCCAATTTGTACATTTAAATAAGCATATGCAAGTTCTTTAAAACCCCTTAGGCCAACCCTAGACGGACGATCCCTTAGTTCGAACCTGTAAACCAAGTAGTGTCAATATAACAGATTACTATACTTTCACTAGTAAAGGAAAACGTTTGTAATCGTTTTCAAGTTATTGTATTTTTGTCTCAGTCAGCCTTGTGAACAATCAGTCTGCCAAAAAAATAAAGAAAACCGTTTCTACCCTTTTAATCTCAAACGAATTCGGCAAAGGGCCAATCCCCACTTTTTATGAACGCGGCGCCAGCAGGCGACTCGCTCAAAGAAAGAAATTCAAGTCTGCAAACACTCTACATTGCTGGATCGGTCATGCCACCGAGCTCTAGCAAGTACCTCTTCGCGCCAAAAGGTCAAATTCCTTTTTGGGCAATTTCTCTTGTATGCACAAATACTAGAGAATATTTCGTGTACCTCAGTTATCTTTGTCCAAGGTTGGACAAGGACCTCCTTTTGGGCTTTTTTAAAGCAATTCTTCGAAGTCAGAAATGATAGCGTCCCCTTTGAAAAATGGAACATAAAATGGCGGAAGGCGGACTGACATTCCTGGTCGAATTCCTGTGAAGCAAGGCAGGTAAAGCAGTCAAATTGAAAAGGTATGCTGTGTGAAAGTTGCTAAGTTGGAGAACGAAGTATTAGAATAAGAAAGATAAAAACTCATTTTTAAATCAAACAATCAAGACTCTTCAGTCTAATTTTAAGAAACTTTTTGTAATATTAGTTTTATACTTGAACGAATGATGAATGATTGAAAGTTTTAGTCTAAGAATTGTACATATATAATTTCTATTTAACATAGAAAATACTGTTTATTTATCTCCATTATATTTAAATGCAATTTACACCTGCATTATTAAATTATATCAATACCGAATACATGTTTCAATTTATCTCACCACCCTATATTATACTGTCCATTAAAAGTGGTTAATTAAGATACCACACCCGTCTTTATGGTTTTAAGCAATAATAAAAGCACTTGTTTATCCCGATCAACTACCCTGTTCGTGCTCTTGCCTAAAATAAAACAGCGGAGTTTCGATAATACCGCTTGACGAGGCCGGATAATTAGTGGCCGCCGCCGCTGCTGTGCGCTATGTAGAAATTCTGGAAATGGGAACAAATAAGTACGTTTTAAGTTTGATGCATTATTACTAATTATCTCTACATACATACATACGTTTTTATGTATTAGATACCTTATTCATATTATGTATCTATACTTATAAGATATAGACACCTCGCTTCTACATACATATTTAAAATCATACATATGCTCACCGGATAATTTGTCGATCTCAATAATTGGCAGTACCGCCGCCCGGTCCCAATCAAAGTTTACAGAATTAAAAATAATTTAAATCTGTAAACTTTGGCCCAACACCCGCCAATTACAAACGATTAGGATAGGTTGGTATAATGGCCATAGTAATTTGCAATTAGTATTATTTTCTTGCATTTTTCTGAAATTTTAACTATTTATCTGCTTTTAAGTGCTTGAAACTTGTATCTGATATTTCGTTGCATATAATTATATTGTTATGTGTATTAAATGAAGCATGTTCCAGTATGGCTAGAGGGTTGAAATTTTCAGGACATGTAGCCGGGGTAAAATGAGGATTCTGAAGGAAAACTGGACCCCCGTAACCCTTCCCGTTCCAAAAAAATATAATTATTGAATTCAGGAGAACGGAAAGAGCTATGGGGCTGAAATTTTTATGGCAGGTGCGCCTCATAGGGGCTACCTTTGACCACATAGGGAGACCGGGCCTCTAATTTAAGGGGAGATTTTAGGGGAAGAAAACCGTTTTTTGCCGATATCTCTGCAACGGAGCATCGAATCGAAAATCTGGCCAGCGATGACCCCGGGCAATGGGGCCATCAGAGGAGAAGAGAATTATAACCCCAACCCCCTCCCCCGGATACCCAAATTAAAAAAAAAAATGGGAAAAAATTGAAAAAAAAACGTAAAAAATTGTTCGGTAAGTTAATAAAAGTATTATAAAGCGAAATAAGAAAAAAAAATGTAAAAAAAAAAGCTAGTGAAACGCGGTTTTCGGCGAACAAAAGTGAAGGTCTGGGATGGCAAAAGGGGGAAGAAAAAAATGCTTTATGAAAAAAAAAATTGAAAAACGGGAAAAATTTCAAAAGAATTAAAACAATGTTCGAAAAGTTAATAAACGTATTATACAGTGTGTCCAAAAAAGTATGCAACATATGGGAAACTTTTTTATTATTGGTTTCTCAGAAAATTTTATTCTTGATAAAAGTTGGTGCTTACCCTAAAACAGTAAATGAGTGTTTCAAATTTTCCGTACTGCTTTTAGTGCGGGCGCAAATATCATTTTTCCGAAATCGCGTCAAGAGTAAAGTAGCTTAATTTATAAAGATACAGCAAAATCTTATAAGGAAAAGTTCTTTCAAATTAAAAAAGTAATCTAAATATGAAATTTGAGTTAAGTACATCAACTTTTAATTTTTCTTTTTTTTTCTCGATTTTTTCTTAAACGTTACGCCACTGGAGAATGTTTTGCTCTTTTGTTATTAGTATACTTGCCAAGTAACTTCAAAATTTATTTAAGATAGAAATTAGTTACCTAGTTGCATAATGTTGCAGTTTTTCCAGAGATAATAGCCAGTTTAGGTATCAGTGTGTTGCAAACATACTTAAACACTTTTGATTCAAAATTTTTTCCACTCAAAATCATGAATAGACCCAACTCTTTTCATTTCATGTAAAACAACTAATAATTTATTTATCTTTTGCACCCGATGAGTAAAATATGCCCAAGTATCCTAAAAAGCCATTTTAAATATTTGGTCTTGAAGAGTAGGCCATGCATTTGGAATAAAAACAAATAAATAGCAATAATTTTACTTCGCTCTGACATATGAAATTAATTATTATTGAGTCATTCCAATTGTATTTTGAAATAATTATTGTGGACAATTATTTTGGACCAAAATTGTTTAAATGTGTTTGCAACACACTGATACCTAAACTGGCTTTTATCTCTGTAAAAACTGAAACATTATGCAACTATGTAAATATTGTCTACTTTAAATAAATTTTGAAGTTGCTTGGCAAGTACACTAATAACAAAAGAACAAAGCATTCACCGATGGCGTAACGTTTGAGAAAAAAATCGAGAAAAAAAAGTGAAATTAAAAATTGATGTCCTTAACTCAAATTTTATATTTAGATTACTTTTTTAATTTGGAAGAACTTTTCCTTATAAGATTTTGCTGTACCTTTATAAATTAAGGTACTTTACTCTTGACGCGATTTCGGAAAAATGACATTTACGTCTGCACTAAAAGCAGTACGTAAAATTTGAAACACTCGTTTACTGTTTTAGGGCAAGCACCAACTTTTATGAAGAATAAAATTTTCTGAGAATCCAATAATAAAGAAGCTTCCCATATGTTGCATACTTTTTTGGACACACTGTAGTAAACATA
>MU182886.1:199197-258623 GCA_016904865.1 Pissodes strobi | reverse complement strand
TGCGAACCTCACAAAGAACCATTTGTCTTTCAGTTTGACACCGGACTATTATTCAAGAGAAGGAATTATTCATTGATTTTCCTTACAATGCTTGGGCGGATACATTTTTTCAATATTGTGCTTAAGCTAGGTATTTTTAAAAGTAATTCTTTTGGCCGATGATGGAGCCGAATATATTCCTTATGGACTTTGTTTGTGAGAAACCTCAAGAGTTTTAAACCATTCACATCAGCCTTCTTGCGATGTTGCCGTCCAAAAGTTATTTCAGCTTTTGTCCGCCAAGTGGCAGGCCATAATTCGCAATCTTATATTGAAAAATTATAAAATGAAAAATACCCGCCACTGCTCAAATGTCTCGAGGCAATCAAGGCATAAACAGGTGAATATTTTTAATGCGCCTCTTTACGAATAAATGAAAAATTTCAAAGGAATTAAAACTCGACTGCACATTATAAAATGCCAAAGCTCTCACAGTGGGACTGGTAATGTCGGTTATATTTTTCCATCAGTGTCGTTTCGTAGATGCAGGGGGTCGAACCATGGCCATGGTGGATTTTTATTATTGGTCAGAGGCGGAGTCGGATAATTGGTATACCCGGCCTGAAAGTTTTTATCGCCTTAATCGATTATCATGTTCTAGGGGAGGCCACGAATTTACCGAAGCAATTGAAGTCAAAGAGTGGAAATATTTTTGCATTTGGTTGCTATACCTATAATCCATCAAAATGATGACTTCCATTGTGGCCTTTCAAAGCCCGTTATCTATTTTAGTAAGAGATCCACAAAATTGATATGTTGATTGGATTGAAAACATCACTTTGGATATTAACCTGATTTATCAGCCCCTCACAAAAATATTTATAAACGAACCGGACCCTTCTGGATCACGAGCAAATGAATTCCAGGCATTTTTATTTAAGAATCCTCTCAATCCTAGCCTAAGCTATCATAGAACCATGAGGTTCCATAAAACATTGTTGAAATTCCTCTATTGAACCAGTTCATTGGACAGCACCATCAAAATTCTACAGGCTTATCAACTCGAAATATGGTTAGATACAAATAGAACTTAAGGACTTCCGTAAGGCTTTCGATACTGTCGAGTGAATTGTAATTGGGAAAGCGAGCATTCATTTAAGAATCCTCTCAATCCTATAAGCCTAAGCTATCATAGAACGATTTTGATTACACCTATTCGCTTCAGCTCCAGCACCATCGTCCGAAGTGGCCGGTTTTGTTAAGACACTGATTGTTGTTTTTCTTTGGGCTAATAACGTGCATTTCCCCATTAACAATTCGGAACCAATTTCTCTTTAATCACCACAACAACGAATTCTCGAACGCCAATCTGCCATTCTTCGTTTCTTCATTCTCCGCTCTCATCAGCGGTATTGCTTATGCAGGTGGCACGACAAAGACTTTCACAAACTGCTCGAGATGCACTTCTATTTAAAACGTTAAAAATCACACCTTTAGAAAAATAAATAAGTCATCACCAGCGCACGTTTTAATTTACTCCTTATAAAAGATCGGTAATTAATGTCTGACTTTGTAAAATTGTGGCTTGATGGAATTTCGATTAGTGTTCGATCGGCGTAGGGATGGGCTGTATGGGATCGATATCGCTATCGACTTTGTGGAATTTAACAAGTACAGTTTTTATCATGTAATTTCAAATACAAGTATACATGACACTAAGTTGTATTTAGCCAATTTTGTGATAAGTTCGATTAAATATTCCATGTATTAATTCAAAAAAATTATTTTTTTAAACTTTGAACTCAAACAAACATTTTGTGTTAAAATGTATCAAGGAATGGCATTTTAAATTATTAAATTCAGTTTTGAAACACCCTCTATATACGCTTATACATACACACACATAAATATACAAACAGACATACACATACACTAAACATATACAAGCATACATTTTAAAATACTTATATATACAAATACACATACATACATATACAATTTAATTATTTTTATTTATTTTATTGTTCTTTCATAAATCTACAATTATTTTTTATACACAATTTTAAAGTCATATAGCCACCAAAAAGGGTTTAGCGTATTCCCAGATAGAAAGTAGAACTTTTTACCAAAATGGATTTATTAGAAAGCACGCAGGTAGAGGATTTTTTATAAATTATTTTTATTTCTGACTTTAGTTTAAATCTGACGTTGCCAAAATTTAGTTAAAATATACAAATAATGTAGAAACTGTAAAAAAAATTATACAAAACGAAAATTATTCAAAATAAATAATTTTGAAAAAATAAAAGAGACACAAAACACACTTTAATAAAATAACATTATTTAAAAAACATATTATTTTCAACGATTTAAATTTCAATTTTGTCTATACGTACAGGGTGTTTCTTAATAACAAGATAATATTTAAGGGGGTTATATTGGGTTCATTTTGAGAAAACACTTCATATGAACATATGTTCTAAAAGTCTTAACTTTTGAACTACAGGGTGCTAAAATTTTAAGAAAAAATATTTTTTTATTATAACTTTGGTATTACCTACCCTAGATATTTTTGCAAAATTTAGTACACGCCTTCTATGCATCAAGATTCATTTCCTGATGTACAAACAATTGTATTACTTTTACCAATGGCGTACGGGTTTTGAATTGAATATTTTTTAAGAAAAATATGTTACGCCACTGTTTGTGGTGGTGTGCAAATGAATTAATTCATGCAAAAAAATCAAGATACCTCATTTTCTCAGAAAAGAATGGGGATTTCAAAAATATTTTTTATTTTAAGAAAAAGCAGTGGCGTAACATATTTATCTTCAAAAATATTCAATTGAAAACCCGTAGAGGCGCCACTGGTGAACGTAATAAAATTGTTTGAGTATCAGAAAATTTATCTTGATGCATGAAAGGCGTGTACCAAATTTCACGGAAAAACCTAGGGCAATACCAAAGTTACAATAAAATAATGATTTTTTCTTAAAATTTTAGCACCCTGTAATTCAAAAGTTTAGAGACTTTTAGAACATATGTTCATATGATGTTTTTTTTCTCAAAATGAAGAAAAACCTCCTTAAATATTAGCATGTTATTAAGAAACGCCCTCTATACACATGCATCGATAAACATTTTACCAAACCGGTTCTGAAAACTTTTTTGACTAATTTTTCTAACGATTTATATGAAAATTACTACAGAGAATAGAGAAACGACAAAAATAGATAGAAAATAGAAAAATATAATTGAAAAGTTAAAAAGCAGAATTAAAAAGAATCTAAATAAACATTTTTGAAAGTGGGACATCAAGGAGTATAAAACACAAGACTGCAAACTCAGTAAAGTGTTTCCATATTATTTTTTTTTAGTTAAATTGAAGGTACAGGATTTTTTTAATTACTTTTATTTAAAGTAGATGCATTAGAGGAAATTGAATCTGACATTGCCAAAATTTAGTTAAAAGATACAAATAATGGAGAAACACCAAGAACAAGATTATACGAAACTAATATTATTTAAAATAAACATTTTTGAAAGAATTAAAGAGACACAAAACATAGTTCAATAAAAAATAATATAATTAAAAAATATTTTTATTTTCAACAATTTTAATTGTCAATACATATAAACATACATATATATATTTTTTTTCTTATTTTTAGATGTTTTTGTATCTTCTTTATTTGCTTTTTATTGCATTTTAAATTTGCGTCTGATTGCTCTCAAGATTTTTTCTAGTTTAGATAACTTATATTACAGAGAAGAGAGACATGATGAAAAATATGATATAATTAAAATTAATTTTTTCTGAAGTTGAACATTAAGGAGGCTAATACGCAAGCTTGCGAGTTTAACACAATTTATAATATTATTCAAAAACATATTTGTGTTTATCATTTCCAGCCTACATTTTTAGTTGTTTTTTATTTTGTGTTTTTTTTTTTAAAGATTATTAATATATTTTTTATTTTACGACTTTAATGAATTCTTATATGGCGATTATTATTTTTTCCTTATATATTTTAGACTGTATGGGCAAACAACAAAATTTAAAATTGTAGCACTTTTTGTTAAAATGAATTTATTAGAAATAATGTAGGTTCAGGATTTTTTCAATTATTTTTATTTAAAGTAGATGCGTAAGAGAAAATTAAATCTGACAATGCCAAAATGTAGTTAATATATATAAATAATGGAGAAACTATAAGAAGGAGATTGTACGAAATGAAAATTATTTAAAATAAATAGTATTGGAAGAACTAAAGAGACACATGACACAGTCCAATAAAAACTAATCATGTTATACGTATTATTAAAAAATATATTTATTTTCAACAATTAAAATTGTCTATACACATAAACATACATATAAACATTTTTCCTTTTTTTTGGTTGTTTTTGTATCTTCTTTATGTGTTTTAATTGTATTTTAAATTACATGGGTTCTTTAAAAAAGATATATACAAAAATACAACACAAAAATGATTTAATTAAATTTAATAATTTTTGAAGTAGGACATCAAGAAGTCCAATACAGATTTTAATATCAGTTAAAAACATATGAGCTTTTATCATGTTCAACATTCATTTATTTTCTATTTTCAATTGTTTTTTATTTTCTGTATGTGTTTTAATTATATGGGTTCATTAATATTTTTCCCTAAACAGTTCTTTATTTTATAGATTTTGTTTTCAATGGAATACTTACTTTTGTCTGATTTTTCTGTAGATTGTATTCTAATTTAGATAACTAATATTATAGAAAATAGCAAAAAGGTAAGAATAGGACTTAATTAAAATTAATGAATAAGTCATTAAGAAGACTAAAACATAAGCCTGCGAGTCCAATACAGTTTTTAATATTATTTAAAAACATATTTTGTTCTTATCATTTTCAACCTTCATTTGTTTTCTATTCTTAGTTGTTTTTTACTTTGTGCATGTGTTTTTTATTATATGGCAGTATAACACAGTTTTTAATACACATTATTCAAAATCATATTTGTTTTCATTTTTAATTGTTTTTTATTTTGAGTTTTTTATTAAATAAGATCATTAATATATTTTTTTTACGAATTTAATGAATTAATGGCGGTTATTATTTTTTTATTATATACTTTAGACTGTATAGGCAAATAACAATATATAAAAATGTAGCACATTTTGTTAAAACTTATTTCATTAACATTATGTAGGTTCAGGATTTTTTCAATTATTTTTATTTAAAGTAAAGATAAGAGCAAATTAAATCTGACATTGCCAAAATTTAGTTAAAAGATTCAAATAATGGAGCAACTGTAAGAACAAGATTGTACGAAACGATTATTATTTAAAATGAATATTTTTGAAAGAACTGAAGAGACACATAACACAGTCCAATAAAAACTAAACATGTCTTGCATATTTTTTAAAAAATATTTTTATTTTCAACAATTTAAATTGTCAATACACATAAATATACGTTATTTCCATTTTTTTTAGTTGTTTTTGTATCTTATTTATGTGTTTTTATTGCATTTTAAATTACATGGGTTCTTTAAAAACATTATATACACACTTTTTGGCACATCTTACCAAACCTAATTGGGAAAGGTTTTTATGCCTGATTTTTCTGAAGATTGCATTTTAATTTAGATGAAAAGTACTACAGAATAGCGAAAGGACAAAAACAGGATTTAATTAAATTATAGTAATTTTTGAGGCAGGACATCGAAGAGGCTAAAACACAGGCTAGTAAGCTTCAATATAGATTTTAATATCAGTTAAAATATAGGGGCTCTTATCATTTTCAACTTTTATTTTTTTTTTATTTTTAGTTGTTTTTTATTTTCTGTATGGGTTTTTATTATATGGGATCATTAATATTTTTTCTCAAACATTTTTTTTTATTTCACAAATTTGCCTAGATTTTGTTCTCAATTGGAAACTTATTTTTGTCTGATGTCAGTGAAGATGTAACCTAGTTTAGATAAATAATATTACAGAGAATAGGAAAACGATAAGAATAAGACTTAATTAAAATTAACACTTTTTGAAGTAGGTCATTAAGGAGGCTAAAACACAAGCTTGGGAGTCCAATATATTTTTAATATTATTTTAAAAAACATATTTTCATTTTCATTTATTTTCTATTTTTAGTTGCTTTTGAATGTAAGTGTTTTTTATTATTAGGATCATTAATATTTTTACGTAAACAGTTTATTTTACGAACTTAATGAATTCTTATATATCGAATGCCTAGATTTTGTTTTCAATTGGAATTTTTTTCGTCTGAATTCCCTAAAGTTTGTATTCTAGTTTATATAACTAACATTACAAAGAATAGAGAAACGATAAAAACAGGATTTAACTAAACTTAATACATACTTCCTGCAGTAGGACATTAAATAGCCTAAACTACAAGTTTTCTAGTCCAATACAGTTTTTAATATAATTTATAAATATATTTGTTTTTATCAATTTCAACCTTGATTTGTTTTCTATTTTGAACTGTATTTTGTTATATGGGATCATTAATATTTTTTCTCAAACAGTTCTTTTATTTTACGCCTTTAATGATTTTTATTTCAATTGAAAAAATTTTTGCATCTGATTTCTCTGAAGATTTTATTTTAGTTTAGAAAACTAATATTAAAGAGAATAGAGAAACAATAAAAATAGGATTTAAATAATCTTAATATTTTCTGAAGTAGGATATTAAAGCGGCTAAATTACAATACTTCTAGTTAAATAAAGTTTTTAATACTATTTATAAATATATTTGTTTTTATCAATTTCAACCTTGATTTGTTTTCTATTTTTAACTGTATTGTAATTTAATATTTTTTCTCAAAGAGTTTTTTTATTTTACGAATTTAATGATTTTTATTTCAATTGAAAATATTTTTGCATCTGATTTCTCTGAAGATTGTATTCTAGTTTAGATAACTAATATTAAAGAGAATAGAGAAACAATAAAAATAGGATTTAACTAATCTTAATGCTTTCTGAAGTAGGATATTAAAGAGGCTAAAATACAAGCTTTCTAGTCCAAAAAAGTTTTTAATCTTATTTAAAAATATATTTGTTTTTATCAATTTCAACCTTGATTTGTTTTCTATTTTTAACTGTATTTTGTTATATGGGATCATTAATATTTTTTCTCAGACAGTTTTTTTATTGTACAAATTTAATTATTTTCTTTCAATTGAAAATATTTTCGCATCTGATTTCTCTGAAGATTGTATTTTAGTTTTGATAACTAATATTAAAGAGAATAGAGAAACGATAAAAATAGGACTTAACCAAACTTAATACTTTCTGAAGTCGGATATTAAGGAGGTTAAAATACAAGCTTTCTAGTCCTATACAGCTTTTAATATTATTCATAAATATATTTGTTTTTATCAATTTCAACCTATTTTTAATTGTATTTTGTTATATGGGATTATTAATATTTTTTCTCAAACTATTTTTTATTTTACGAATTTATTGATTTTTTTTTAATTGGAAACATTTTTACGTCTAAATTTTCTGAAGATTGTATTCTAGTATGGGTAACTAATATTACAGACAATAGAGAAACGATAAAAATAGGATTTGATCAAAATTAATATTTTCTGAAACATAAGTTTGCAAGTTTAACACCGTTTTTAATATTATTTAAAAACATATTTGCTTTTATCATTTTCAACCTTCATTTTTAGTTGTTTGTTATATTGTGTTTTGTATCAAATGGGGTCATTTAATGTTTTTTTAAACAGTTTTTTTTTTCATTTTACTAATTTAATGAATTCTTGTATTGCGCGTGCCTAGATTTTGTTAACAAATGATTGGAAATTATTTATTATTTTAGTATCCTTATTTTTTCATTGGTATAAATTTTCCTGTAATATTTCTTAGAAAATTGTATTTTTTTAAAAGTTGGTGCATTTTTAATGTGTGGTGGTTAAAGTTTATGGTATATCCGACGAATAAATGGAGAATTATAAATGCTGGATTGTATAGAATGAAAATTCGTTAAAATAAACATTTGTATTAAAGTTCTTTAATTTTTTCTCAGCTTATGAGAAAATTGGGTATAAAAATAGATTTTTTCTTTAATTTCCTTAACTTATTAAATTTATTACTTTGGTCCTCTTTAATTTTGTTTGCTTCAGAAATGAATATTTTAAATATTTTCCATTTTGCATATATTTTGTCTTAGCGCATCAATCGATAATACAAATATCGATATACCTTCTACATTTCCAATCCGAACAATTATCGTCAAGGTAATGATATCGCTTTCGGAAAGGTCATTTCTTGACGAAATTAATAGTCAGGCTGTTTCGTTCTCGGTTCGATCGCGGTTCGATCGCGCCCATTCTAAACGACAAACGCGATCAATTCAACTTTCGGGAGTAATTTCTTCTAATAATAATTTGACCAGACCGAATTCGATTAGTTATGGTGTTGAGCATTTAAAGATTGGGACGATGTTTATTATAGATCATCACTAAATATGGAGACAACATTTTTATATGTTTCTTGTGATATAATAGTTTTGTTGTCACACTAGTGAAGTTATGGAAAGAAATTGAAGTTAAAAATTAATTTTTTAGAAGGCAATCTGTGGAATTAAATGAACAAGGCTAGATGCGTATATTTGAGGTTCTTGACTATTTAGAAGTTGACAATTGCAATTGCTCTTTAGATTGTGCTTTATGACCAAAAATATTTCAATATTCCCTTTAAAAATTCAATAAAGCTGCAATCTGTGATCTCTGTTGATACTCGAAATATGTTATTTTTAATTTCACCTTAAACAGAATCTATTCATAAATAAATCACAATTTCACTACAGAATCCAAACGTATGTGAACAGTGGTGACAACAACAACAAAAACAAACCAACAAGAAGGGAAATATTTTAATTTCTTTTTATACGACGGTAATTATATAAAAGCTTGTTTGTATCTCAGGCCAGTCTAAGATAATGCTCTAAAAAAAGTAATTGCGGCACCTGTTTTATATAGTAATTATTTTAATCGCCACTATTTAGTAAATTTCATTACAGCCGCTACTGGGTTTTATAGTCGAACTCTTCGGGTTTTACTCTTGTTACACAGAAAAGACATTTTAGAGAAATATATGGGTGAATGTTCAATCTCTTCTTAAGAGTATAGTAAATTTTAATTTAATATGTAATATGTAAGTTAGATAGAATCAATATGAATATATCACTAAGTATGACACGAATGGATCAATCTTACTTAAGTGTACTGAGACAGGGATAGGGCTGTTGCCATCAAATATAAATAAAAATTAAAAAAAAATATTTGCAAGTTTAACAATTTATATTTTCTAGATATCTTCTAATCAAAACTTAAGTTAGGTTGAAGTTTTTCAGATTTCTCAAGAGGCATAACTTTTTATAAAGTTTTTTTGTGTAAAATCAAAAATTAAAAAAAAAAATTATTTGCATTTGCATTTAAATAAGTTAGTTTTCGAGGTATCCCAAGAAAAGAATTTTTATAAAGAATGTTGCGTGAAATCAAACAGTTCTGCTTATTGAGAAAACTATAACTAATTTAAGTTTTGATTAAAGCGTCTCAAAGATATGAATTTTTAAAGTTGTGAATGGACAAGGTATTTTAATGCATATTCTTTAATATATTTTTGAGGTTTCTCAAGATGCAGAATTTTTCATTAAGAATTGCTTAAAATAAAAACTGTAAAAAACTATTTGCAATTTTAACAAACTTAATGCATCAAAGCTTAATTAAGTTAATTTTCGAGATTCAATAAATTGTAAAAAGAACATGTAGATTCTGCAACTCCGTCACTGGCAATTCACTTGAATGTCCGGTATATCTGCTGCTTAGATATCTTCAAGGTTTGGGGTTAGATGAATCAAAGTGAATTACATTTTGAAAAACAACCATCCTCTATACTCTGGACGTATTTAAGTAGAAGTCGAAACAAAGATGCAAAAGAATTAGATAGATAATTGTTGGGGAAACACCCCAACACGTGTAGAAACTATCGTTTTTCACCGTATAGTTTGGTGATAACACCCTGTATGCATGTAGAATGAATGAGCCACAATTAAACACAAAATAGATTTATTTCACCCCGGGTACATTCCAATTTGTACATTTAAATCAGCAAATGTCACGTTCTTTAAAACCCCTTAGTCCAACCCTAGGCGGACGATCCCTTAATTCGAACCTGTACAGCAGTGCTGTCAATATAACAAATTACAATAGAGCCAACTTTCACTAGTAATAGAAAACGTTTGTAATCGTTTTAAAGTCAATGTATTTTTGTCTCCGTCAGAATCAGTCTGTCAAATAAAGAAAGAAAACAGCTTCTACCCTTGTAATCTCAGATGAATTCGATATGTGTTACCGCCCACTTTTATTAAGTAGTTTTGCCGCTAGGCGACTAGCTGAAGGAAAGAAATTATTCAAGTTAGTGCTTTGCAAACACTCCACGTTGCTGGGTCGGTCGTGCCACCGAGCAGCAAGTGCCTCTTCGCGCCAAAAGGTCAAATTCCTTTTTGGGCAATTTCTCTTGTATGCACGAATATTAGAAAATATTGCGTGCACCTCAGTTATCTTTGTCCAAGGTTGGACAAAGACCTCCTTTTGAGCTTTTTAAAGCAATTCTTCGAAGTTAGAAGCAATAGCGTCCCCGTTCCCGTTGGAAATTGGAACATAAAATGGCGGAAGGCAGACTAATATTCCTTGTCGAATTCCTGTAAAGCAAGGCAGGTAAAGCAGTCGAAGGGAGAAGGTATGCTGTATGAAAGTTACTAAGTTGAAGACTAAGTCTTAAAATAATAAAGATAAAAGCTAATTTCTAAATCAAAGAATCAAGACTCTTCAGTAGACATTTCTAATTTTAAGAAACCTTTTGTGATTTTAGTTTTATACTGGAACGAATGATGAGTGATTGAAAGTTTTAGTCTAAGAATTGTATATGTATTTTTTCTATTTAACAAAGAAAACATTGTTTGTTTATCTCCATTATATTTAAATGCAATTTACACCTGCATTATTAAATTATATCAATACCGAATACACGTTTCAATTTCTCTCACCACCCTATGTTATACTGCCTATTAAAAGTGGTTAATTAAAATACCACACCCTTCTTTATGGTTTTAAGCAATAATAAAAGAATTTGTTTATCCCGACCAATAATAATTTGAATACCCGCTATGATCGATGATAACTGAATCACTACAACAAAAGGAATGTATACCGGATTTAGATAAACTCAAATTTATTGCAACTAAAGAAGCATTCTTATTTGAGTGTTGAGATATTGATTCAGAACTGTTCAGACCAAATCAATGCTGTTTTCTTGTGTCGTCTACGAGATAATGAAAAAGGAATGTCTTGTTTTTGCAAATGGATCGATAGGGATGAATATTTTCAAGACTTGTGATTAGATGATTAATTTAAAAAAAAATATTTCTTAAATATCCTAACAAATAACCATCCGGTATAGTGTCGATGCACTAGGAATATATATTATTTTTAATTAGTAGATTTTTGAAAGAGATTCATTTTGAGAGCGTTCGTTATTCTTTTATATATGCATTAGTTGAATATTTATATTATTGTTATTCATATATGCAAAGCTTTTTCCCTATTCAGCACAGATTTTCGTATTTGACTTCTACCTCCCCTTCCCTCACGTCATGTAAAAAAATCTAAAATCTATTTTGCAACTCTTATATTCTGCTGTCTTAAAAATTTTAATTTCGAATATTTTTAATTGTGTAAAGTTTAGTTATTATTATTATGTATGTATATGTTATCCATTCGTTTGGAATTTTCTGTTCAATTGAAGGATAATTAAAAAACAGATGGTATTCCATCGGGTTCCACTTGTCAAAAATTATCCCATTACTGACGCAATGGCTGAAGTATGGCGCTTACTAATGGTATGATACGATATCAACAGTCGCATAAGACACAAACCTCACATTAAATATTTCAGCATTTTCTTAAAATCTCTAAATATAATGTGTGGGTTAGTTTGGGTTTATTGTTTATATTTCTCTGCTCTACTATATACTATATATACGGCGTCTTATCAAAATTTGTACTCATATAGGATTTTTTAAATTAACAAACATATCGAAATATATTGCAAAAATATTCCGCGTGTGCTCGATCAGAGCTATCAACAATGTAATTCAGGTAAGAGCCACCTAAATATACGAGGAGATCTGACAATGTGAGATTCAATTGCAGCATCAGGAAATAAGGTATGAAATAATATACACATAGGGCATTTCATTAATTAAACACTTTAAATTGTTTTGCCAAATGTTATATTATTCAGTAGTTTGTAACGGAATATATGCTTATTCCGCTACACTAAAATTTCAATTCAATTACGAATGATTTTCGATATTTGAGATTTAAGTTACCAGTGACATCTATTCATGAATGGGTTTATTACACTTACGCTACACTAAAATTTCGGTTCAATTGCAAATGATTTTCGTTATTTAACATTTAGGTCGCCAGTGACATCTATTCACGAATGGGTTTATTTCGTGTGGTTGGCTATTTTGGGAAGCGCAGTACGCTATTTTATACCTACAATTCATGAATTTAATTTACTATAGATTGCTATATTTAATATTGGGTATTTCTATGGCTTGACGCTGCGTGATTTATAGTAGTAATCATATGATATGAATTAGCCAATAATACACCGGCAAGCATATTTTGTCCAGCGTCTTGAATTTTGAAAGCGAGATCGGGTATCTTGTGTCGAGACGTTGGACGATTAAGTGCGAAATTTTAATCTTGAAATATTTAATTCATCTTGCAGTTTATTTAACTAATTCTTTCATTTTTAAACACATAATTAATATTTGTTTATGATTCGTTTAGTCTTATTCGACTTAACAAGAATTTAGCATTGTTATATTCCATTTTTAATTAGCTTACATCTTCAATAATTTTTAATTATTGTCATGACGTTTAGGTAATAATACCGATTTATTGGTGAATATTTGCGTCTCTCATTAATCAAATTCATGCAATTTGAAAGAGGCTTAGTTCAAATTTACGGAGAACGTAATTATTTCATCGTTTAGTGATCGTGCACATTATTTTACGTATTTTCATTCAAATTGAACAGTATTATTTGGGTGGATTCTCGTAGTAAGTTCTATATATTCCTGCAAAGGCAGTAAATTGAATTTTCAGTAGAATTTCTCCGAATTTTCCCTCATGGTATTGCTGGATTTAATATTTTTTCTTTTCAGGCTTATTTAATTAAATGTTCAGTTTATTTGTTACATCAAGTATATAACTATTAGCACTCGCCCTGTCTCGTCTCAACGCTGATGTACCGACATTACTTTGCATTTATGAGAGGTTAATCTAACATATGTAAATTTATGTGGTTTTATCTGTTATCTAAATTTCTATCTCGAATGCGAATTGGTGATTATATTATCTTTCTCTTTAATTAAATTGAGGCGCAATAGCGCTCAATTTTCGTTTATGTGCCAAGGGCCGAAATAAAAGTAATAGCAATTACTTATTTTGAGTTATAAGACTCGTTATTAGAGGTTGTACCTCTATTTTTCTATTCATTATCAAATTCAAGTTATCTTTTATTTAAATTTACCGAGAGTCACTGAATTGGAACGTTATTCCATTATTTTCTTTTGAATTTTAAATTTCAGTCATTATTTTCTTTTGAATTTCATAGTTTAAAGTAAAGAAAAGGATATCTTGAGTAGCAGTAGTTATTTATAACTTTTGCTCAACTTAACATTGTAATTCAAGTTTCTGATTATATCTGCTTTAACCAGTAAATTTTCAAATTGTTGATTGCTTCCTCATGTGTTTAACAGTGTCACTGATGTTCACATGATATTTCCCTGAATATTATTTAATTAGCAGTATACATTGGTATATTTCTCCTTACATGTTATAAATCTACTTGACTACAAAACTGAGCAAGGAAACACGTCGCTGTACCAGACCTGTAGAGGGAGTCAATACTTGGTGAACCAATAAGTCCTCGATTAACCCAATTGATACAAACTTGGGAACAGGCAGAAGCGGTTCCAGTAGAGATCCTAATACGATCGCATAATAATTGAACGAAGTTAAGTATCAGTCAGTCAGAAGATAAACATATTGTAAATACCAACTGTATTCAATTGTTCATCTGTCATAATTAAATTTTTTAATCTCTTTCATTATTTTTTATTTTCATTACTAAACTTCATTTCAAATAATTATATTTGTAATTTAATTGTATAATTAATATATTGTTGTTTTGAAATTTATTTCTTTAATTTATCGCAGGATAGAGGTCTGTGAGGCATTGCGAATTATAAGAGCAAATTTTTCTGATGAAATTACAATATTTTTAAATAAAAATTCTGTTTTAGAGTCTTGTGGCGATCGAACCTAGAGTATCTAGTATGCTAGTTGAACGTGATAATCATTGAACTACTGAAGTAGTGAACCCAATTTTTAGTTTCCCTGATTTTTCAAGCCACATTATCAGATTTTGCTTATGGCATTATTGTTTGTCGCTGCTAAAAATATATTTTATTTTTAATTAGTGGATTGATGAAAGAGATTAATTTTGAGAGTGCTTCGTTATCGTTTTATATATTCATTAGTTGAATATTTATATTATTGTTATTCATATATACAAAGCTTTTTGCTTAGATTAGAGAGTTTTCTATACTGCCGCTTTTTCCCTATTCGGCATAGATTTTCGTATTTGACTTCGACCTCTTCCTCCCCCATGTCACGTAACAAAAATTTAAAATCTCTTTTGCAACTCTTATATTCTGCTGTCCTAAAAATTTAAATTTCGAATATTTTTATTAGTGTGAAGTTTAGTTATTATTATTTTCGTTATCTATTCGATTGGAATTGCTTGCTCAATTGATGGGTAATAAAAAAAGATGTTATTCAATAATAGGGTTCAACTTGTCAAAAAATGTTTCATCCCTGAAGCAATGATTTGCATGGCGCTTACTAATGGCATGATGCGATATCAACAGTCGCATAAGACACAAACCTCAAATTAAATATTTCAGCATTTTCTTAAAATCTCCAAATATATTGTTTGGATTAGTTTGAGTTTAATATTTATATTTTTTGCTCTAGTATATACTAAATATACAGCGTGTTCCCAAAACTTGTACTCATATAGGATTTTTTAAATTAACATACGTATCGAAATTTTTTGCAAAAATGTTCTGCGTGTTCTCGATCGAAACTATTAACAATGGTATTCCGGTAAGGGCACAAATTTTTGTGTTGGACTTCGACTCCTCCCTCCCTCACGTCATATAAAAAAAGCTGGCTTTCATGACAAACACGCTGACCCACCCCCATCGCCTCTATATACTTCACTCAGAATACAAAAAAAACATAAATTAATGGGCAATCATTTCTTAAATCTAGTTTATCCATTATTTTACACTCAAAAGTTTTTGGCTACAAAAAGACAAAATTAATTGACAAAACATAAAAGTTATTAGGTTTGATGCTCTTAAAATTTAAAAGTGTCGGTCGATATGCCCGCTAAATATATCGTTATTCTAAGAAGAGGAATTTTTATACTCGGCAACGCAAATCCCGTAAAAACAGGCAAAATTATCGTTATCTCGAAATTTACTTACCGTAATATATGTTGAAGATTCTTAAAGCCTATTAGGTTATCTTAATGCTGGCTAATGCGAGCCAATATACTTGGTTTAATGCGCGACATACAACCATTCTCGACAAATTTGCGGTATGGGTAATGTTTCGCAGATAAGAGCCTCGTTTCTTGCCGATATACTGTTATTATTATAAATGGACACGGGACCTTTTTGGAAATGTGGGCTTTTTGGTTTAGAGCAGCTTACTTTGTTGAATATAATTTATGCAATAATAATATTGAAAATACTAGAACGTTGAATGGAGATGTTATTGTATCACACTGTGGATAAGCTACTGTTAACCCAAACCTACGCAATAATGTAAGGGTTGACAATCCGAAAATTCTTCGTTTTGCCGATGTACGGTCGATTCGAACATCAATGCAGAAGAACAGATATTTACCATCAACTCATTTACCTTCATCATCATCATTTCTTTGAGCTTGATAATCAGAATCAAACTGCTGACGATAAGTGACGAGCCTCCATAGGTTTAAGTCTACATCAACTTAGATTCTTGTTCGTTGGCTTTTCCGACCTTAATTTGAACTATTAATAAACCATCATCTGAACCGCTCTTGAACAGGCCAGTTTACTACTGTCATCGTTTGCTAATAATTCTTTTTAGCACTTGAATGATATGATTTGGCCAGTTTCTGCTACTTTACTTCATACAAGTTTGGCAACTTTAGCAACTACTTTTCGGTCCTTTTGTGTTCCCTAGGTACCATTTTCAGGTCGAAAGTTAGCAATCAAGCTAAGTTTGAATGTTCAAAAACCATTTTTGAACACGTCTTCAAATCTAACGATTTAATTCTTGTACAATTTAATATTCCACGCCACTGTCCTCGCATTCCAAACAAATTAAACCCTTGGCGATACTACTAACGCCATCTCTTGTTTACCACGTTTATCCACTGCGCTAGACAGTCTAGAAGCAATCATAGCGCTTCGCGCTTTATCCGGGCTGTATTACTAGCGCCATCTGTTGTAACCACCTTTACTCATTTGGAGTCGGCCGCGCATCCTAAACTCATCTGACCAATCATAGCGTTTCTCGCTATACCCCGGCGACCGAGTCGACCAATCACTGTCTCTTAACGGAGGTAATCAAGTTAGCTCCTAAGTTCATGATCTTTAAGAATCGATTTTAATAAAAAACTAGTTAACGTATTTCGACCGGATTTGTGTTAAAGTTCATAAGGTTAATTTAGACAATCGCTGACGTAAAGGTTTACATAACTTCTCAGTATTTACATTATTCGCCCTTTCTATTTCCGGCGGATGTATATCATCCCGCCAGAAGGGGCGTTAACAACTTCTTCAAGTTGATCTAGAGGATCTAGTTCCCACGTTCTAGAAAAGAGTCGTGTCCTCGTGTCTTGAACCTCGACCATGTAAGTCGCAAAAGGCGCACCCCCGTTTCTAGCCGGCTGGCGCGAGCCGCCATACCGGCAAGTTTTCACGTTTTGAGACCTCATAATCTCTCTAGTTCTTTACTCAAGTGACATAGTGATATCCCAGCATAATCATCTTTATGTCAAGCCTACAATAAGGTATTTATTGGCAAACATACTGCCGTTATTCTCACGAGTCTCACGCCGAGCAATGGCGTCCCAATTGGTCTCATCCATGGGAGTTCTACAATCGAGCCCTGTCTCAAACCACACTCAATCGAGCATAGTCTCGAAATCTCAAGTAAGTAAACGAACATGTTTACCATCACATTCTCACAAAGCCTACAAAAAGGTATTTTTTGGCATCTTGACTGCCATTATGGAGACCTACTGATCTCTAATTCTCAAAGGCTGTGCCGTGCGCTGCACAGTCCCCAATGGTATTGTCCATGGGATTTTCAACATTCTATATTACGAGTGTACCACTGGGTTGCTACACTCTTGCCTTATTCTAATATAAGGATTACTCTGCACTAGTCTGCATACCTACTCATGCCTTATTCTCATATGAGGATTAAACGGCACTAGTCTGCCAATTTACTCAAGTTATCACAAGGCTGTATCCCCTACGCGGATCTCAGCTTATGCTACCAGTATAGCATATTTACTAATCATTAATGCGTGTACCAAGAAGCCGCATTCATGTCATGCCATATGCACTAACTGCATTCCAGTCATTCTTGTTTGCAAGAAATTGAACTACATTGTACATAGAAGCTAGCCATAGATCTAGCTAGTGTTTTTCAAAGTGACTTTCCCCCAGTGTTAGAAGATAACCTCCTGAACATTGAACGTTTCTCGTCAATGGTGTTCATAGTGTACATATTAGCTTATAGGTAAACTACGTATAATCACTTATTGTTTATATTTTGTATATTTATGAACTTCTAGTTATTTTCAGGTAAAATAACTTATTAAAATATTCATATAATACTAAAGCTTTTTGTTTTATTTACAAAATGACTTTAGAACTAGCCCTATGGTAAATTTTAGTGCCTAAGAGCACATCTCTGTTTGATTCAGGAAATAGGACTGAATCATTGAAAGCTACTGCTTTGAAAATCTCATTTCGATGTAGATCGAAATCATTACCTCAAATTGGACCCCTTCTCTTCCGTTGAAGTGGTCCCTCTTTTAATCAGCTGTACCATCGCGCACTTTTCAATTCCTAATATATAGGTTATTCGTCATTTTCCTCAAGCAGGTGGTAAAACTTTTGCTTCGTCCAAATTCACATTGGAAGCACTGCATTTCTTTTCCTTCTTCGTATATCCCAGTCTTAGTACGGTCGGTGCTGGACAAAAGTTTCCTATTTTGACCTTCGTGATGCTATAGCTTGTCAACTATTTTTTGGATATCATCAGGCCAGGCGATTTGGTCTTTCCTTATGATGTATCATGCTGCGCTTCATTTAGATTTGACAACTTTGGCAATCATTCTCAACTTGTATTCAATAACTGCCACTCCTTGGCTCATTTGTGTTTTCAAAATACGATTAACACGTCTACTAGTTTTTTAAGCCACTGTTCTAATGAGTTCCACTTGGATGTACATTCAAAGAATCACCTCAGGTTAGGCAGTCGCTTTCTTCTCACCGTTCTTCTTCTCCTAATTTTTTTCTGGAATAATCAGCTGCAGCATCGCATACTTTATCCCTCTTGTTACGTCTTCTAGATATTGCAGGCCACCAGGGCTCTTGAGAAACTGACTGGTTTCCAGGTTTCCACTCCTTCATCTATTTCTAGAGCATGAATACCGAAATTCTCACCTCTAGTCCCGTCTCGAGGTCTCTCATTTAGTTGATAATAAATTATTTTAAATTTGAATAAAATTCCCAGATATTTCAGTATTAACACCTGATAACTTAAAAACTGCATATTTGAAAACCGACTGTTCAAATAGTCGAATATTCGAATAATAATATTTGAATTTAGAATAAGCGACTATTCGATTCTTCAAAATATTCGAATACGATTCCTATCCTAGCCTTTGGCAGGATTCCAGAGCCCATATTTGAAAGTAAAACAATATAATTCGAAGTATTTTCGCTGTGTATTTTAAAGTCGAACATAAAAGCGAGGCAAAGCAAACGCGAGCGTCTCGCCCTTGATACATATCAATAAAATGTGGGTAATTAATGACACGAGCGCAAAAAGCTTAATGCCATTAACGATACCAGCGAAATATGCTTAATAGCCGCGAATGACATTTATGTCGATAAGCCCGATAATTAATTTATATTACGTTATTGTCTTGGAGCTTTTTTATTTGATAATTGATTTTAATTGCGTCCCACTAATTTGTTGCAATTTGTTTCCTTATTATGGTAATAAAGGTGTTGCCCGTCAATAGCGGGGCGACTACAAAACTGTCCCGATTAATAAAATCACGAGCACAGTATTTCGTATAAATTGTCTTTAATCGTCGTGTTTTTGTATTAAAATGTTTTGCCAAACAGAAAAGAATGGCACGAAAAATACTGTATCATTGGATAACCAACCGGCAAATAGAGGGAAAAACTAATAATAAAAAAAGCGAACAAACCAAATGACAAGAAACTCGTTAGGTAAAATAAAACTGCGGGAAAAACGCAATTATTTTTTTTTTATACAAAATCCAAATTAGTGATGAAATATAAAGTTAGAAGAGGCATCCAAAAATAACAACTATAGGACAATGAATTTGATAGAGTAATTAGATATAGAGGAAAAGGGTTAAGGAAGAGACAGTAATGGATTCGAGGAGTCAGTATCAGTCTGCGGATATACTATATATCATTTGAGCTCATAAACTCTAATGGATCCTCTTGCCCTTTTGCTTCTCAAGAATCACTAATCTACCTTCCTCTTTTTAGTTTTTTGTTCAGTCTCATTGTCACTATCCGAGTCACTTTCCTTTTGTCAGGGGTCACATTTGGGATTATATTCATACTTTCTGTGGCTTCCACTCTGGGGCCTTACAATTATCATCTTCCTTTCTGAATAATCAAATTTTAGCGCAGAAGCTATTTTGGTGGTTATATCTACGCTTGCATGCTTAAATCACCTACATAATAATGTGGAAGAAACTGTGTGAATGTGTAATAATCAATTTCAAGACAAAAATTGAAGTTACTACAAAAGGTATGCCTCAGGTTAGTGCTGACCTACCTAGAAGTATGCGTTAGTATATTATGGTTCATTGGCCCAAAAAAAATGTTAATTACATGCTTAATAATTCTTACCATCGCCCATCTTTTTCTTCAGAATTGGAGTCAAACTCCCCACTGGACTCTGACTCTTGATCTTTGCTCATTACCATATCATTTAAGCTCATGCTTAGCATGCCAACTGACTTAGATTCCAATGGGCTCTTTTGCCCTTTTGCTTCTTTAGAATCACTTGAGCCTCCATCATCTAACTTTCACTTCCTAGTTCTTGTCCCGTCTCATTGTCACTATCCGAAATACTTTCACATTTATACCCTCTGGAGCTTGCACGCTGAATCATTATAATTGATTTCCTTCGTTCTGGCTATTCAAGTTTTAGCGCCGTAGTTGTTTTCAATATTATATATCTACACTTGCACGTTTAAGTCACCAACGTGAAAGCACTTCCACTGCAGCAACGAATTGCAAGACAAAAATTGAAGATACTACAAAGATAATTTGTCAGCACATCTACAAATGGGTAGTGTTAAAAGTATGCGTACGTGTATTGTGGTTCCCCTACCAAAAAAAGATAAGTTCATTATATGCTTTAATTAATTCCTTTCTTCGTCATCTTGTTCCTCAGAATTGGAGTCGGACTCCTCACTGGATTCAGAGTCCTAATATTCTTCTTTTTGGTATTTGCCCATTTGCATTGTAACGGAATAAATGCTTATTCCGCTACACTAAATTTTTACATTGAATTGCAAATTATTCTCGATATTTAATACTTAAATCGCCAGTGACATCTATTCACGAATGGGTATATTTCGTGCAAATAGCGATTTTAAGAGCGCTAGTACTCTATTTAGTACATACAATTCGGGAATTTATTTTACTATAGATTACTATATTTAATATGGAGTATTTTTATGACTTTGCGCTACGTGGTTTATAGTGTTGATCACATGTTATAAACTAGCCAATAAAACATCGGCATACATAATTTTGTCCAACGTCTTGAATTTTGAATACGGGGTGATTATCTTGTGTTGAGACGCCGATGGGGTGAGTGCTAATTTGTTAATCTAAAAATATTTGATTCATCTTGCAATATTTTTAACTAATTTTTTCACTTTTAAATACATAATTAATATTTGTTTATGATTCGCTTAGTATTATTTGACTAAAGCAAGAATTTAACATTTTTATATTCCAGTTTTAATTAACTTACATCTTCAATATCTTTTTAACTATTGTCGTGACTTTTTGGGTAATATTACCGATTTATTGGTGAATATTTCAAATTCATGTAATTTGAAAGAGGCTTAGTCCAAATTTAGGGAGATCGTAATTATTTTATCGTTCAGTGGTCAGGCACATTTTTTCTACGTATTTTCATTTAAATTGAACAGTATTATTTAGGTTAATTCTCAATTTATTTGTTACATCAAGCATAATATAACTATTAGCATTCACCCTGTCTAGTCTCAATCCTGATGTACCGACATTATTTTGAATTTATGAGAGGTTAGTCTCACTTATGTAAATTTATCTGGTTTATCTTTTATCTAAATTTCTATCTCGGATGCGAGGTGGTGATTATATTATCTTTATCTTTAATTAATTTGAGGCGCAATTGCGCTCATTTTTCGTTTATGTGCCAAAGGCCTAAATAAAAGTAATATTAATTACTTATTTTGAGTCATAAAACTCATTGTTAGAGGTTGTACCTCTATTTCTCTATTTATTATCAAATTGAAAGTTACATTTTGTTTAAATTTACCGAGAGTCAATGAATTTGAACATCATTCCGTTATTTTCTTTTGAATTTTATATTTTAATCATCATTTTCTTTTGAATTTTATATTTTAAAGTAAAGAAAAGGAAATCTTGAGTAACAGTAATTATTTATAATTTTTGCTCATTGTCTGCTCAACTTAACAGAGTAATTTGAGTTTCTGATTGTATCTGCTTTTACCAGTAAATTTTTAATTTGTAGATTGCTTCATCATATGTTTAACATTGTTACTGATGTTCACATGATATTTCCTTGCGTTTTATTTAATTAACGATATACATTGGTCTAAGACTAGTTTATTTCCTATTTCATGTCATGATTGGTTGAAGAAAACATCTTGCTTGTCAAGCAGCAGCTGTTCGTTCACTTGCTGTACTGAACCACTCTGAGGGAACCAATACTTCGTGAACCAAATAAGTCCTCGATAAACCCAACAGATACTAACTTGGGAACAGGCAGAAACGGTTCCAGTAGAGGTCCCAATACGATCGCATGGTTACAGAATAATTGGACTAAACTAAGTATTAGCCAATCAGAAGATAAACATATTGTAAAGACCAATCTTGTATTGTAACATTTCATATTTCTTTTTAGTTTTTTCACATTAATTTGAATTTTCATTACTAAGTCAATTTATTCATCAGATAAACTCCATTTCAAATAATTTCATAAATCATATTTGCAATATCATTTACTTATATAATTAATATATTGATTGTTTTAGAATTTACTTCTTTAATTTATCGCAGGATAGAGATCTGTGAGACATTGCGATTTCTGATCTTTATATTTATTTATATTTGAATATTCATATTCGGTTCGCATTGTCTCTAGGAACTCTGGCGCCCACAAAAAAATTACCGTTACTAAGTGAAACAACTCACCCCTGATAATAACCATATAAAAAAAGAAACGAGTCTCAAAACGAACATCATTTATTAAAAACTTCTTATGGTTATGAAAAGTAGTATACAGTTGGCGAACAACTAGTATTGCGCTACAACATATCATTTGAGCTCATACTGTTGCCCTCTAACTTAGATTCCAATGACTACCCCTGTCCTTTTGTTTCTTGAGAATCATCCACCTTTCTCTTCTTAGTTGTTTATTCCGTCTCATTGTCCTCTTGCTTTGGAAGCATGAAAATACCAGGGGTTACATTCATACTCTCTGAGCCTTACACTCTGGATCCTTACAAGTATCTTTCACCATTTTGATGAACGTGAACAAATTTTATTAAATTTAAAATTTTAATTTTTCATTGAGATTGTTCTGTCTCTCACGAAAAAAATCTCTGCATCAGGATTAAAAATAATATAATTTAAAGTAACTAATTTGACATGTATTAACATTCTCCAGGTAAGAGGGCACTTGATTTTTGGCAATCGCTGGTATGATTCCAGAAGTTCATTTAAAAAATTGCGGCTTTTCGGGATTTACGTAGCTATTGGATTCAAAATCTACATTTCCAGACAAAAGCCTTTGCAAATAATAGTGATAATCATTAGATCCCTCATATCATTTTGCGAGCAGTATACCTCTATTATCACGTTCTGTTTTCAAACCAAGGAACACGCAATTAAAAGTAATCCGTTCTCAAAAAAAGGCAATAAAAACATCTTTGCTTCAACCTTAATAATACACTTATCAGTTTCCTTTTGTAGGTGCGTTTACGTACAACATAAGACAATGCGTTGTAAATGCGCAAGTAACTCCAGTTGCAATTAAGTTACCTTAACGCATACTGTTGTTTTCCTATACAATCCTATTGTTCTTCGGACAGTAACGTTGTCAAACACGGAATAACTACATTCTTATGCAAATTTTAAAGCAGTATCACGATATGGAACTATTTTTTGGGGCCTAAATTTAAATATTCACCCAATATTTTGCATCATGCAACGCAGAGAAAGCTACAGTGGGAATATCAATAATATTTGCGTTGGATAGTCAGGAATGTCTCATGTTTCTTTTTTATAATAAATTCTAATTTGTTATATCGAACACGTTCTTGTATTCATATTGACTCTATCGAAGTGATTCAGCAGTATTTATATTGAGTTCTAGTGATGCAGCAGCAGATTATACAGGTTCGCTTCCAAAATACGTTAAGTGCATTGGTTTGATTGAAACAGTTCTGAATCAATGTCTGCATACTCAAGTAGAAGAGCTTCATTCATTTTAGCAGCATGATCCCCAAGTATAAAAGTTTCTTTCGTATCGAATCCGTTCTGATACTCAAATTAGCTCTATCTATGTCTGATGCGTAGGTATTTATTTTGAGTGCTAGTGATTCAGCTGCAGATTACATGTTGCCTTTCAAAATCCATTAAACACAAGAAAATAGTTTCATCAAAACAGCCAGAGCTGTTTTAAACTCAATGTCTGCCTGCTCAAATAGGGCAACTTCATTCTTTTGAAAATTCTAATAAATAAAAAAAGCAGCGTTGATTTGACACTCAAGTATAAGACCTTCGTTGGTATCGAACCCGTTCTGATATTCAAATTAGCTCCATCTAAGTCTGATAATTCGTAGGTATTTATTTTTGAGTCCTAGTGATTTAGTTGTAGATTATACATGGTTAAGCACAAGAAAAGAGCATTGGCATTTTAAATATAATAAATAGAAGAAACCAGCATTGATTTGACACCCAAGTAAAAGAGCTCCATTCGTATTGAACCCGTTCTGAGATTCAAATTAGCTCTATCTAAATCTGATGAGTTATAAATATTTATTTTTGAGTCCTAGTGTTTCAGTTGCAGATTATACATGTTCTGTTTTAAAATTCGTTAAGGTCAAGAAAAGAGCATTGGTTTGATCGAAGCGGCTCTGAATCAATGTCTACCTACTCAAGTAGGAGAACGTCATTATTTTAAAAACTCAAGAAATTGATATTGATTTCACTCGAATAATTCTTAATAAAAGAAAGATGGCTTGGTTTGTTGTGATTAATTTGACTCTATCTGAATGTCCTGTATTTTTGTTTCAAGTCCTAGTGATTCAGTTGGTGATTATTGACGTGTAAATCTCGGCAAATGGGACGGAAATGTGAAAGCGGCTGTGGCATCATATCCATGCGCAGTGATTTTACGAGGGCTTCACAAATATTTGTGCAAGATATTTTATTTTGTCAGTAATCCTTAGAGATCCTTAAAACTTGTCAATTGATATCACAGATAACATATTCAGCAACTGCAAACATTTTATTTGAAAATTATAAGGAAACATTGGTAGTGTTCCTAACCCACACTAACGCACTGGTAGGTTAATATATTTATCTAAAAAATTAACTAAATACGATTTCAGATAAAATAAGAGCTAAGAATAATGTAGGATCAGAAAATAGTGGTTGATAAATCCAATTGGTGCTGCTGTACAGGGACAAGGTGTCCAAAATACAATAATATAAAATAGAGGAGGTTTGTGTTATATGCGGCCGTTAATATTCCAGAGCTACTTCAATATAAGCAGCAGGTTATCGCTTCAATGATGAAATTCTTGGCAAATCGAACTGGATTGAAGAGCGCGTGTATTTAAAAAAAGGACCTTTTATTATCCTTCAATTGAGCTTTTTTTGACTAATGACAAATACGAGTAAGTATATTATTCCCTAAAAACATGGAAATATTTTGGGGAAAGGAATTTAATCATTTGCTTGGAGGTTTGCGTCTTATGTGACTGTTGATATTAAAATGCTACTTCATATATCAAAAAACTTCTTCACGAAGCCGCGGCCGCTTCAATGGTGAAGTTCTTGTGTTGCCCTTTCATTGAGCAAGATATAATTTTAGACAGAGGTTCTTTAGCAACTGCCCTATATTAGAAGTGTTATGGAGATACTTCAATTTTATCACTATTTATTGAAATGTTTGAATCCATCATATTGGAGATTTAAAGAAAATGCTGAAATAAATCATTGCTTCACTGATGAAGCAATTTTTGGCAAGTTGAACCGGATGGAATACCACCTATTTTTTAATTACCTTCAATTGAACAAGACAGTCCAAACGAATAGGTAAAAAATACATACATACTAATAAAATATTTTTATCGTGATTTTTCTTGTACCGGTTTCACGGTGATTAGTTAGAAAAAAAAATCATTGCTTAGTATGTGGTGACCTTTAAGTAAAAGACATAAACTGTGCAGATTTTATTTGATTGCCATAATAACCCAACGAAGTGTTCTACATATTTAAGTAATTGAGGAAGCAACTCATTAGGCCTTAGGTAATACCTAGCGAGCATAATTTGTTTCTGTTTTTAAATTTTATTTGAAATTTCATAACAAGTTTTTTTCGATCGACAAATTGTATCTGCTGCTATTAACTTGGAGGATAATACGGAATGGTGTTTGATTTCAGAATGTTGTTGGTTATTTATCAGATAAGAAGGCCGACAGTATAATCGCGTATAATTTAATAAGTGTCAATGGGAATCTTTCGAGGAACTCCAGAAGATGGAACGTTTGAAGTAAATATAATATATATTTTTGTGCTCCCTACATGTGACACCTCAAAATTATCCGTATTCGGATGATTCTTCGAGACAATTCTTTAAGGAGAATTTCTTCAAATGGGCTTTTTTCAAAAGGAACAGCCTTTGCAAAGAAAATTAATCCAAAGGAAACTTTTTCGAATGGCGGACCTACGAGCAAAGTTTGCAATCGAACAAAGTAATTTTGGTTTGGTTGATTTGGTTCAGGTTCGGTGTGTAGGTTTGGTTAATTTGGGTTACACACCAGACCTAGCTAATCGAAACTAACCAAATATTTTAATATGAATAATAAAAAGCGCGCATGACCAACCTAGACTAACGGCACTATCAACAAATTTGTAGAATTTTTGTAAATAGTTTTTAAAAAATATTTTTGCGAAAATTTTCATCTTCCTAAAAATTTAGCCCATCTAATTTTTTAAACATTCCATAAAAATACAAATAAGGTAAAATTAACAGACAATTTTTTTAAATTTGTTTTTAAGAAAAAATTAAAAATATTTACATATTTTAATTACTTTCAAATATTCATTTTTTTGCTACTTAATAATTATTTTAATAAGTTTATACATTTCATTTTTATGAGAAATTTAGGTTATATTAAAAGAAAAGTTTTTGCAGATTTTATGCAAATATTTTGAATTAATTTTCGTTAGTTTGAGTTATTTTTCGTTACTTTAGGACATTTTGAAAATTCTGAGTTTGCGTTGGCTAGCCTGGCTTTAATACGCGCTCTTACTATATGTATTATCAATTTTTGAATAGCTTGGGTTAATTGTAGTTAGTTTGGGTTAGTTCCGACTAGTACCTTATTATTACTTATACCACGCGCGAATAAATGAAAATAGAAACGGTCCTTGTTTTTTATTAATAATTAATAAAAAAAAAATAACTCGCATAACCAGAACTAACTACAGCTTATCCAAGTGAAACGCCCCTTTAATTAAGCATGTTCCGGTATAGCTAGAGGGTTGACATTTTCAGGACATGTAGCCAGGGTAAAATGAGGTTCCTGAACGAAAATTTGACCCCGTACCCCCTCCCCCTTTCAGCCAGAAGAGAGGGAGAGGAAAAAACTAAAATAATTAATTTCGGGAGAACGGAAAGAGCTACGGGGCCGAAATTTTTATGGTACGCCCCATGGGGGCCTACCTTTAAACATATGGGGGGGACCGAGGCTCTAATTTAAAGGGGGCTCTTGGGGAAAAACCGTTTTTTGCCGATATCTTTTGAGGGAGGGGGGATTATATCCCCCACCGTCTCGGTTACCCAATAATTTTCGAAAAATTGGAAAAAAATTAAAAAAAAAAGTAAAACATTGTTCGGAAAGTTAAAAAAGTATTATAAAACGAAATTAAAAAATAAATTAATAAATAAAAAGTTAGAGAAACGCGGTTTTCGGCGAAAAAAAAAGGCGATGAGTTCAGCTACGAGGTCGGGGATTGCAAAAATGGAAAGAATAAAATTAATTATGAAAAAAACAAAAGTTTTTGAATAAAAAGGGAAAAAATTTAAAAAACCGTAAAAAAAATTTCGAAAAATTAATAAAAGTATTATAACACGAAATAAGAAAAAAAAATAAAAAACACAAAAACAAAAAAATGATCTGAAAGATAATAAAAGTATTATAAAACCAAATAAGAAAAAAAATTAATAATAAAAAAAGAAAAAATTGTTCGGAAAGTTAATAAGAGTATTATAAAACAAAATAAAGAAAATAAAAATATTAAAAAAGAGAAACGCGGTTTTTGGCAAAAAAAGGTGAAACTGGGGGCAAAAGTTGAGAAAAAAAGGCTTTAAAAAATAATAAAAACTCAATTCTTTACATATCTTTCAGAAGTTTCACTTGAGTTGTGTGCTTATAAAGGTGAGGAACATATATATATTTTTTGATTTAGAAAACTTTAAAGGAGTTTTTGTGAAAAAAAGTTATTTATGCAACAAGTGTGTAAAGTGGCCCTTTTTTATGGGAATATTAACAATCCCATGAATAAAAAAATGGTACGAGTAGCATACAAAGTTTTTTCTACCATTCAGAAATATATCAAAAAATTAAAATATTAATTTACTTTACGCACTAGTGCGTAAAATAATTTATTTTAAGCTCTGCATTAGAAAAGTGAATTTTACGAATCTTAAAGAGTGCGTAAAGTAAGTACTTTGGGCACGGTAGAAGAAAAATAAATTTAATAGTTTTCGTTCCGTGTTTTTTTTTTCAGATTTTAAGCAAATATTTTGTATTAGTTTTGATTACTTTGAGGTTTTTTTAGTTTCTTTAGATTAGTTTGACAATTTTGAGTTAGTTCTGGTTAGACTCGACTAGACAATTCTGAGTAATTTTGGTTTTTATTTTTAAGGATTGTTAATAAATAGACCGAGTCAATGTAAATAGTGCCTCTTATTTACAATTTTTTCATAAAAATTGCAATTAGGACTAACCAAAACCACAATGTGTCCCAATTAACCAAAAATAATAATATGAAAATTCTTAAGCGCGCGTGACCAAAATTTTTGATTTTTTTTTTAGAGTTTATATGAATATATTAAAATTTATTAAATTTTCGTTAGGTGACTTTCTGAGTTTTTAGTTAGCTTGGGTTATTGTTGTTTAGTTCTAAGTTCACTTTGGTTAGCCTAGGAAGGACACACGCGCTTTTCTTTATATGTCTTAATGATTTTTGGTTAGTTTAGGTTATCTGTAGTTACTTGGGTTAGTTGTGATTAGTCTCGGTTTATATTATTTATAAATATCACACGCGAGTGAATAAAAAATGGAACAGCGCTTTCATTTATTAATAGCTCATAAGAATAGCAAACCCAGATTAACCAAAGTTAACCGAAATTCACCACAATATATCAGAATTATCCAAAAATGACAATATATCAAATGGCAAACGCACGTTGTCAACTCATGCTCAAAATATTTTCGGAACGGAAAATTTTTAAAGTGTTTAAGTTGTAGCTAATTTGGGTTAGTTCTGATTGACCACTGTTTCAATTTTTATGGATTATTAATGCATTAAGTAGTAAATATAAATGTGAAATGTGCCTATTATTTATTATTAAATCATAAGGATGGCCTAACAAGAATTAACCCAAACTAACCTAAATGTATCCAGACTATCGAGAATAATAATATGTAAAATCGTAAGGGCACGTTTCTGTGAAAAGAAATATTAAATTTTTGTTAGATGATTTTTTGAGCTTTTACGTATGAATAATTTTTGGTTGGTTTGTGTTAGTTGTAGTTAATTTGGATTATTTGTGATTAGTCTCTATTTCTATTATAATTAAAAGCATGCGCGGATAACCAAAAAAAGGAACAGCGCTTGTCATTTAGTAATAACATATAAAACATATGATCCTGGACTAACCAAAACTAATCCAAACTTACCACAATTGATCTTAACTAATCAAAAATCATAGTATGAAAAAGCGTAAACAGTGACCAAAAGTTTTAATTTTTTTTTTTAAATTAAGGTTTATAAACTTTCTTTAGGTTACTTTTTAGTTTTTAATTAATTTGGGTTATTGTTGCTTAGTTCAGGTTAGTCTAAGTTCATTTTGCTTAGTCTGAGAACGAGACACATGCTTTTCTTTTTATGTATTAATGGTTTTTAGTTAGTTTGGGTTAGCTGTAGTTATTTGTGTTATTCTCGGTTTAAATTATTAATCAATAGCACGCGCGGATAAAAAAAGAAAGGAACAGCGTTTTATTTATTAATAACTCATAAGAATGGCAAACCTAGTTTAGCCAGTGTTAACCAAACCTAACCATAACTTATCGGAACTATCCAAAAATGATAATACATCAAATGGCAAGCGCGTGTTGCCAACTCAGACTTACCAAACTTTGGAAAGATTTTCCGAACGGAAAAATTTTGGATAGTTTATTTTATTGCAGTTAATTTGGGTTAGTTCTGGTCAAGGCGAAGCCACCTTTGAATTTTGGTGTGCAGGCTAATAGAATTTTTAAATTTTTTTAGAATTTATTAGCATTTCTTAGAATTATCAGAATTTTTTAGTATTTGTAGCATTTTATAGAAATTAATTAGAATTTATTCAGAATTTGCATGCTCAAGCGCATGCGCAGCGGACTGGCCACACCGCGCCGACGCGTCGGGTGGCGAACTTGCACAATAAATATATTGTTTTTTTTTTCAGAAATTTTTAGAATTTTTTGAAAATTGGCAGTTTTTAGAATTTTAGAATTTTTGATGTACAAAATTGAATAGGTGATATCCCCGAAACTACCTTAGAACTTTGGTGTGCAAGCTAAAAGATTTTTTGAATTTTTTAGAATTTATTAGCATTTCCTTGAGCATTTCATAGAATTATCAGAATTGTTTAGTATTTTTTAGCATTTTATAGAATTTTATTAGAGTTTATTCTGAATGTTTACCTATTGCGCATGCTCATACGCACGCGCAGCATTATTTTTTGACCGGCCACATAGCGCCCCGCCGGGCGGCGAACTTGCCCAATAACTTTTTTTTCAGAAATGTTTAGAATTTCTTGGAATTTTTCTAAACAATTAAATGAAAATTAGCATTTTTTAGAATTTTAGAATTTTTGGCGTACAAAATTGGATAGGTGGTATCCCCCTCGGTTCTGACTGACCTCTGTTTCCATTTTTATGGATTATAAATAAACAGGATGAACTAGTAAATATAAATAGGAAATATGCCTATTATTGACTATTAATTGATAAGGAGTGACTAACCAAAATTAACCCAAACTAATGTATTAATGATTTTTGGTTAGTTTGGGTTAGATGTAACTACTTGGGTTAGTTGTGATTAGTCTCTGTTTATATTATTAAGCTAACCAAAACTAACGACAATTTATCAGAACTATCAAAAAATGATAATATATCAAATGGCAAGCACGCATTGCCTAACTTAGACTTACCAAAACTTTGGAAATATTTTTCGAAGGGAAAAATGTTGTCAAAGCGAATTTGGGTTAGTTTTGATTGACGATTGTTATGATTTTTATATATTATTACAAAAGAGCATGAACTCGTAAATATAAATAGGAAAAGTGTCTATTATTTATTAATTCATACGGATGTCCGAAGTGGTCGGGACAAACAATTAATTTTTAATCATTTGTTACCATAAAGGTGGGGGTGGTAATTACCTGTATAATTAACCACAATCAAATTAGTGGACTGTATCAAAATAGGGTAGTGGGGGTCTTATCTATAGGTTGTGAATTGAAAAAGGTATGTTAGGTATTAAGTAATTTAATAATGCAATTATTAAATTACTTAATACTGAATTAAAGATATGATAAATATATACAATTTCTACACTACTTTCATGCATTCACTCATTCACACATAAAACTAAATATACAAACAGGTTACTTATTAATAGATCTCTAAGGAAATTTTTTGATTGTTCTATTTAATAATGAAACTTTGTCTTTCCTGAATTTAATAAACTTTTATGTTTTAACTACCAACTGTTTCTTTTTCATAAAATACCTTGAGCTCCAATTTTCTCTACATAACTTCACTGGGACAGGAATTTGACTTCAAACCCTTGATTTGAATTTTACCGGAACAATTTGTCAAGCTACAAATCTTCCACCGCCATTTTACCTTCTTCTCTTCAACCACAACCACAGGTGAAACGAGACGCTAAGTCGTTTCTGGCTGCGAGAAATTGCGTTAAAATGCCCAAAAGAGTTCTTTGTGCAGGCTTGGACAAAGAGAAGAGAGTTACAGCAGATATTCTCTAAATATCTGTGCAAACAATATGAGAAAACAACTAAATCTTGGCTTCAAACAGGGCTGCGACTGGGCAGATGTTTTTGGCGCCAACCTTATACAAGGCGGTGACTGGACCGATGCGTTTCGTTTGAGTGTTTGTAAGGCACTAAAATCTATTTTTTCCTACCGGCAGGCGGCAAACTGAAAGTCGGCTGAAAGAGTGGGAAATTCTCGGGATGCAATTGAGAGGGTGGAAACATATTCTTTCTTTCTTTGACATATTGTTGTTTACACAACACTGACGGAGACAAGGATATATTAAATTGAAAACGATTAAGAACGATATTCGTGACGAAGTGTCAACGTGCTGTTGCATATAACGGAATCTATTATACCAACAATGCAGGTTCGGACTAAGGAGTAACTGAAATACAATGCTTTAAATGCACAATTTGCTGTTTACCTGGGGTTAAATAAATATATTCGGAGTTTAATTAATTAATTATGGCTCATTCATACTACGGACATACAGGGTGTTATCACCAAACTATACGGTGAAAAACAAAAGTTATACACATGTTGGGGTGTGTCCCCAACACCAAGCGAACCCCATTTTATCAAAACTATCGAAAATAATAATATGTAAAATCGTAAGGGAGCAGGAACAGTCCAGACTCACAAAAGTATTAAAATTTGATGTTTGTGTGAAAAAAAATTTTTTTTTTTAGTGATTACGTATATTTTTGGTTAGTATAGGTGATTTTCAGAATTTTAAGTTCGTCTTGGTTAGTCTGAGTTGCACACACGCGTTTTCTTATGTATGAAAAAATTTTGGGTTTTTTATGGTTAGTCTCGATTACTATTATGATGAACACGCGTGGTTAAATAAAAATGGATCTGCCCTTGTCATTTAGTAATAACTCATAAAAAAAGGAACCTAGACTAACCTCAATTGTCAGGATTATAAAAAAAATATGATATATCAAAACTTTCAAAAATTTTGAGAAAAGGAATATAAACTTTAATAATTTTTCGTTAGGTGATATTTTTTTGCATACTTCCTTATTATTGATTTTGGGTTAGGTTGCGTTACTTAGTTGTGGTTAGGTTTGTTTAGCCTATGATCAATCTGGTTTTAGAAAATTTGAAAAAAATGCAAGTGCCTTTGCTTGCCTTTATTCAAGAGCTTCATATTTAGTAACCCGGACTAACCAAAGCTAATTTAAACTTAATTATCTTTAAAATATTCGAATTCAATTTTTTTTCGTAAAATCTTTGCGTAAATAATGTGTATAATTTAAGATCATTTTCAACTATATAGTGTGGCTCAAGGAAACAAATTCTCTTCGAACTACTTTGTATAATTAAACACATTTTTAAAATATGCACACCTAGGTGCCCTACAACTTTGGATTTTAATTATTTCACATATATTTTAAGTCGCCATACCCCCTTTAGGACATCCCAAAGGACAGCTATTAATGAGTACTATTTATCTATTTGAGTTGTACTGAAATACTCAGTCAGTATAATCTTCAAGCTTTCATGTTATATGAATACACTACCAAACTATTATAAATATGAATACTTAGTCAGAATAATACATGTACACGTAAATCCCAAATAGCATATAACGCCATCTGTGCATCGATCGGGGCACCCAAATAGCTTTTTGGCTTTTTAAAAACTTTAATGCAAGTCCATTTTGTTGCATTATAATAAACGATCTTCCGCTAAATCAAATAACATGTGTAAAATTTACACGCGAAAAGAAGCATAAAATCAAAGCCGCAATTAAAGCTCGCTAATCGGTATGTCCGGCATAATAAACCGCTAGGAAATTACGGGGTGCTTAACAAGCGTTAAATCGCAAAAAAATCTTTCTTTTTATATGGATACAACGTTCTTAGTTAGTTGAATCTTTTAGATCGATCTTTGATTGTTTTAGCCGATAAAAAACTGTTTACGTTAGGTTTTCTTAGGTTGAGATTGTAACATTTCACATTTCAAGTGAAATTTTTAATTGGCCAACCCAATACGCCTCTGCAGATCCTCCGACCTCGATCTTTTCTCATATTCACGTCCACCGAGGAGGTACTTTCGCGCTTATAATGAGCCATAACTCTTTTGAATTTTTCAGTTATGTCGTGTTGTTTTGGCGGCCCGTAACTTATGTGACAGATTTATTCGGTTTCCCTCTCGGTACCATCGTGACAAACGATGGTCGCACCCGGGGCGTCCGCATGTTCGTTCGCCTACCGGGTGAGCCAAGAGCAAACATACAAAACTTTAATAACTCAAATAATAAATGCTTGATCCATGGCGATAGTGGCCATATCTTCTGACGAGTTGGAGAATAATGTACGTAAGGTTTAGAAGTTAAATGGAGGTTTGCTGATAAAGCTTTTACTTGATTTTAAATATAAAATAAACGTCTCTGAGGGTGGCAACTGGTGGAGCGGACTTTGAATGTCTTTATTTGCATGCGCTCGCACGCTTCGAATATGCCAATCTGAGAGCCTTATTTTTGCGTGACAGCAAGCAACTTCTTCACTTCTTTTCCTTCAGTCGTTCAAGTTAACCTAAAAGCACAAGGCAGGCAAATTTTAACTCCTTTTCTACCAGAATCTTCGATTTTATGGCGCTGTGCCTATTGCAGTTATTCACCAAAAACGACTGTTTTCATTCTGCCATGTAAAATAGTAAATTATGTGGACGAATTCTGAAATTCAAGAAGTAAATAGTAAATTATACGTAGATTTCGAAAACTTATACGAAACTTTGGAAAAATTCTTAGTTTTTTCAAAATCTTCAATTCCATAGCACTATGCATATTCTAGTACTTAACTGACTAAAATCGATTATTTTCACTGTACCCAGAAAACATCTAAATTGAGTGGAAATATTTTAAGACTCATGAAATCTATAGTAAATTTTACGTATATTTCGAAATTTGGTATGAGAATTTTGATTAATTTTAAATTTTTCCGAAATCTTTGATTTTATCTTTTTTTTTCAATATGCTTATTGCAGCTATTCATCAAATGCGACTGGTTTCGTTCTAACATGAAAAACAGTAAATTATGTGGAATAATTCTGAAATTCATGCAATAAATAGCAAATTGTACGTAGATTTCGAAACTTATATGGAATTTAAAGAAATTGTTAATTTCTTGAAAATCTTCAATTTTATGGCACTATGCATTCTAGTACTAAACTGACCAAAACCGATTATTTTCACTGTACCCAGAAAATATCTAAATTAAGTGAAAATATTTTAAGACTCATGAAATCTATAGTAAATTTTACGTAGATTTCGAAATTTAATATAAGAGTTTTGACAACTTTGCAATATTTCCAGAATCTTCGATTTTATGGCCCTGTTCATATTGCAGTTATTCATTAAAAGCGACTGTTTTCATTCTACCATTAAAAAACAGTAAATTATGTGGAAGAATTCTGAAATTCAAGAAATAAATAGTAAATTACACGTAGATTTCGAAAACTTATACGAGAATTCTGAGACATTTTTAGTTTCTTCAAAATCTTCCATTTTATGGCACTATGCATATTCTAGTACTTAACTGACCAAAATCGATTATTTTCACTCTACCCCGAAAATATCTAAATTAAGTGGAAATATTTTAAAACTCATGAAATCTATGGTACATTTTACATAGATTTCGAAATTTGATTTAGGAGTTTTGATAACTTTTTAATTTTTCCAGAATCTTCGATTTTATGGCGCTGAGCATATTGCAGTAATTCAACAAAAGCCACTGTTTTCATTCTACCTTGAAAAATAGTAACTTATGTGGAAGAATTCTGAAATTCAAGAAGTAAATGGTAAATTGTACATAGATTTCGAAAACTTATATGAGAATTTGGTGAAATTCCTAATTTCTTCAAAATCTTCATGCATATTCTAGTACTTAACTGACCAAAATCGATTATTTTCACTGTACCCAAAAAATATCTAAATTAAGTGCAAATATTTTGAAACAAAGTCTGGAGCTGATCACTGGGGAGTGATTCAACAAACCCCATTTTTACCCCTGTCAGACTAGGGACCGCCAAAGAAATGAGTCTGAGGCCGATGCTTCGAGTGGAAGCGGCCCTAGGTGGTAAATGCATAAGCCTACTCGCATCGTCCGGTGAAAGACCACCCCACCAGAATTGGGAAGCGCAAAGTGGTTTTCTCAAATCACGTTCCGTTTCCGCGCTGGTGGTCCCGGGTTCCACAGTAGGAATATATGGACATGATGGTGCTTCCAGGATCAAAATATTCCGTAAGTAAACTCCCCGGCCATTCGGATCTCCGGGCGCTGGGTGGCCCTGGTAGGCCTTCATTCCGCATTTCACAGACAGCAAAGATACCGAACCAATTTAGAATAGATTTCTGCAACATAAGAGGCCTAAATACAAACATAAATTCGGTACACCAACATCTACAAGCAAATAGACCACACATATTAGCCCTTACAGAAACACAAGTATGTTCTACAACAACAACAATGAACTACCTCTATCCTGGTTACGACTTACATACCCGATTTAGATATAAGTTCGGAATATGCCTTTTTGTCCGAAGCGACCTTTCATGTCGCAACACTCGAACAACCTTGACGTCATGTGGCTCAAGTTCACCGCCAAGCGATTAACCAAGTTTATATGTTGTCTCTATCGCCCTCCGAGCGATAGAGCCTACCAAAGCTTTTTCTCAACACTAGGTACCACTTTTGGCTCAATACAGGTCGATCACCCCAGTTCAGAAATAATCGTTCTGGGAGACTTCAATGCCCACAACACCAACTGGCTCAAACATCACAACAAGACCGACAACGAAGGTAGAGAAGCTGAAGCATTTGCCATCAGCTGCGGGCTTACTCAACTTGTAGATGAACCAACTCGAATCTCAGAGAGGGGCGAATTCGCCGCCCTCCTGGATGTTTTTCTGACCACCAATCCTGACCAGTACAAGGTTACAGTTGGTCCGCCATTAGGTACCTCCGACCACAAACTTATTACAACGGTTTGTGAATTGCCACCCATACAGAAGGATCCACCATTGCCTCGCTAAATCTGGCATTACAATTCTGCAAACTGGGACGATCTAAGGCAGTTCTACCTAGATTTTCCTTGTCTCGACGTCTGCTTTGCCACTGACGACCCGTCAGACTGCTGCGAAGAGATCATGCAAGTAATCTCCTCAGGAATGGAAGCATACATCCCAAATTCCATCAAGTTACCATCAAAAGGAAAGCCCTGGTTCGACAAAAGATGCGAAAGAGCCGTAGGAAGGAAACAGCAAGCCTATAAGTACTGGCAGCAAAATCAGACAGCTGAAAATCGCAACTATTTTATCGAAGCGAGAAACGAGTGCAAGCGTGTGATCGACGAAACTAAGGACAAACACAATCAAAGGATCAGGAATAAACTTTTGCAATGCCCCAGTGGTTCCAGGAATTTCTGGTCGGTAGCAAAGGCAGTAAGTAACAACTTTACAAAAACGTCTCTCCCACCTTTGACGGACGAACGTGGCATCACAGCGACTACAGCCAAGGAAAAAGCAAACATGCTCGCCAAAATGTTTTCATCGCACTCTACCTTAGACGTGCCCCAAGGCAAGACTCTCCCTACCATACCGAACATCAACACCACCATGGCAGAAGTCACGTTTTCTCATCGTGATATTCGAAAAATCCTTAAAGAACTAGATACGCAAAAGGCATCAGGACCGGACGGAATACCTGCCATCGTGCTAAAGAACTGCACCAACGAACTAACACCCATTTTTTCCAGGCTTTTTTCTCCTGCTTACAGAAAAGGGATTTACCCATCCTCTTGGAAAGTCACTCGAGTGCATCCTGTTCCAAAAAAAGGCAAGAAAACCACGCCCTCAAACTATCGCCCAATTGCCTTGCTTCCAATAATCTCCAAAGTCATGGAACGTGTAGTCAACCAGCAACTACTCAAGTACCTCGAGAGTAACAGAATAATCAGCGATAATCAATACGGCTTTCGCAAAGAGAGATCGACAGGAGATATATTGGCCTATGTCACTCATATATGGAGTAGGGCAATTGAAAACTACGGAGAGTCTCGAGCGATTGCGTTGGATTTTTCAAAGGCATTCGACAGAGTTTGGCATGACGGACTGCTCAACAAACTGCCGTCCTTAGGACTACCCGCCTCTCTCTGCAGCTGGCTGGCCAGTTTCCTTAAGAACCGATCCCTACACGTTGCGGTCGATGGACACATCTCGGACACATTCACCATCAACGCGGGCGTGCCTCAGGGCGCAATACTTTCACCAACTCTGTTCCTCATCTATATTAATGACCTGCAGATCGAAACGAATAATCCTGTTTACAGTTTTGCAGATGACAGTACCCTTGTTCCCACTTTAGATCAGAAAAACCTTTACCAGCGACTGAGACTCATCACCGCAGACAGGAGCAGATTACAGTAATTAATCAAGACCTGGAGAAAGTTCAAACTTGGGGCGACCGAAATTTTATTCCAGTTCAATGCAGCAAAGACCCAAGCAGCAACGTTTACTAAGAGGGCCAATACAGCGGGCCCTGACATCATTATGGCAGGATCGACCATTCCTTCATCCTCGTCAATCGGGCTGCTGGGTGTCTCGGTCAACAGCAATATGTCATGACATGACCATGTTGCTAACATCGCAAAATCAGCCTCCCAGAAGCTTGGTGCGCTATTTCGCAACAAAAAACTCTATACACCGCAGCAGTTGCTCTTGCTGTACAAAGCGCAAATAAAACCGTGCTTAGAATATTGCTCACATATCTGGGGTGCCGCACCAAAGCATACCCTAAAGCTGCTGGATTCCATTCAGAAGAGGGCTGTGCATCTCGTCGGCGATCCGGAGTTGACCCGGAATCTGGATAGTCTGGAACATCGTAGACATGTGGCCGACATGTCTCTGTTTTACAGATACTTTCACGGCAGATGTTCCCAGGATTTGGCCCGCATAATCCCGCCCCTGGCAACTCCTGTCAGACAGTCCCGACAGTCGGCAGGAGCGCACCAGTTCGTCGTACAAATAGAAACACCTAGAACATCGCTTACCAGAACTCCTTTGTCTGGCGCACTGCATCACTGTGGAACTCACTTCCAGGACATCTGTTTCCCACTAATTACAACCTACAAATATTCAAGAACCGTGTCAATCAACATCTTCGTACACACACCGCTCGTCGAGCGCAAATCTATAGTAAATTTTACGTAGATTTCAAAATTTGATATAAGAGTTTTGATAACTTTTTAATTTTTAGAGGATCCTCGATTTTATGGCGCTGTGCATATGCAGTGATTCATCAAAAGTGACTGTTTTCATTCTACCATGAAAAACTGTAAATTAAATGGAAGAATTCTGAAATTCATGAAATAAATAGTAAATTATACGTAGATTTCCGAAACTTATACGAAACTTTTGAGAAAATCTGAATTTTTCGAAATCTTTAATTTTATAGCACTATGCATATTCTAGTATTTATCTGACCAAAATCGATTAAATTCATTGTACCCAAAAAATATCTAAATTAAGTGGAACTATTTTGAAACTCAGAAAATCTATAGTAAATTTTACGTAGATTTTGAAATTTGATATAAGAGTTCTGATAACTTTTTAATTTTTCCAGAAACTTCGATTTTATGGCGCTGTGCATATTGCAGTTATTCACCAAAAGCGACTATTCCCATTCTGCGATGAAAAATAGTAAGTTATGTGGAAGAACTTTGAAATTCATGAAACAAATAGTAAAAAGTACGTAGATTTTGAACTTATACGAGAATTTGGGAAAATTATTAATTTCTCAAAATCTTCCATTTTATGGCACCACGCATATTTTAGTATTGTAGTATTTAACTGACCAAAATCGATTATTTTCACTGCTTTAATGCTAGCCAGTAAATCAATAATTTCCTAACTATTTTCTTGCAACCTATATTCTTCCAATACCTCGAGATAACCTAGAAGCACAAGGTAAGCCTCTTTATAGCTCCTTTTCTTTCAATCTCAAGGGTCAATGGAAGCACACACTCTCTTTTTTCTTTTTATGTCTGGGGATGACCTGGAAGGATTGCGGTCAGTATATCAATACTTTCCCATTTATTCTTTTGCGAAGCCTGAAGGTAACCTATACACATACAGTAGGTAATCTTTTCACATATATCCTCCAATGCTTCGAGGTATCCTATAAGCGCAAAGTATGCCTCTTTATAGCTCATTTTCTTTTATTCTCAAGGGGCAATGAGACGAAGAGAGGCAAAAAGATTTAACTCCTTTCAAGAAGATTACCAAAATGAACTAGCGCCAATGACAAGCTTTTACACTGGATATGGAACCCTTTGACAAAAGGAGGCGATGAAGGGTTTTTATCTATAATCGAATGAATCTCCTAGAATTTATCAGCCTTCGTGGACGAAAAGCGACAGATGTCAAATGCCAAGTTTTGAGTGACAAATGACTTTTAAAATATTATATATGCGTGTATTCAGAAATTGTAGGTGCTCCTCACTTAAAGATTAAAAAAATTGACGTAATCCAAGTGTATAACAAATTTAATTCTAAATGCGTTCCGGCATGTTTTTGAACGCAGTTCTAAAAAAAATTAGCATGCACATTAAAAAAAAAAACAAAAAATTTTAAGAACAACTCCGATTTTAATTAAAAAAAAATACATTTTAGAGTCTTGTGAGATCGAAACTGGGACCTTTGAAGTGGAGGCCAAACTCTTGATGCTCCGTTTGGGTCCCGCGTTCGATCACCAGTAGATCTTAAAAATTCTATTAATTAAAAAATAAATTATTTAGGTACAGACTACAATTTCATCTAAATGGCGCCCGAAAAAAATAGCTAAGTGATGTAGAAATAATTACTCCATCTTTTTCTCTCTTCCTCTCACACCCCCTTCTCAGGAAATTAATCATTATAAGTTTAATTTTTATACAACTGTTTATAGGTTGATAATAATACCTTTTTTAGCCAAAATAGTAAATACCTATTATTTAATGGTGCATAGTTTCAATATTTTAGGATTTATAAAGTTTCCTTTACCTGTATATATAATACTTTCATCAAAACACTTACTTATATATTTTTTGGAAATTAATATTTTTGTTCGGAATAGCCCATTACTCTTTTAACTATTTGAAATGACGATTTAAAAAATGCCTCTGGAGGAGGCAGAATCACATGTATACAACATTTATTAGTACTCATCGTAATCTTTCCAAAAATCCAAAAAAGTTGACCGTGTATACATTTGAATTCATTTTATTAGAAAATAATATCCGAATGAATAACAAATGTAATTCAGTGTCTCTTCTTAATGCGGCAATAAGCAGCATTTGGTATAAGAAAATGCTTTTAAAACAGTCCTGAAAAAATCAGCACGTAGTTTTAAAAATCACAAGCAACTCTGAGATTTGGATTTATTTTATTTTATTTTAATGAGGAATAATATTTTTTTTAATTAACAACACTTTTAGAGGCTCGTAAGGATCGAACCTGGAACCTTCCGAGTGGAAGTCCAAACAAACCCTTTGTGTTCCGTTTGCCGTCAACTCGAGAGATCCCGAATTCGATCCCCAGCAGATCCCAACAGTTTCATTTATTTTATCTAATCGCGCTCCAAAAAAATAGACTAAGCTGGTTGAAAATGGCAGATGCCAAAGGCCAAGTCCTGAGTGGCAATAATTACTTTTAGGATCCCGAATAGTTAAAAATGGAAAAATGACGTACGTCCTTGAAAGCCAGAAAAGGCCATAGAATTTCTTATGGATATATGGGAAAATTGCAAAAACTACGGTTAAACGTGGTACCTACGTAAATTAAATTGCGCTCAATCATGCGACAAACTGAACTATTTAAAGATAAATAGTCAATATTTGTTTCACAGTCTATTTCGTTCACTTATATTCTAGTTTAGGTTTAAATAACCGTTTTTTTCTCTTCGGTCTAGTAGACTAATTCCAGTAACTGCACTATTAGTTGCAAAAAGTGATCGAATGCGATTTTGTATGACGAACAGAAGGTGTAACTAATTTATTGATTTAATTAGATTATTAATGTATCAGGGTTACTAGAAGAGTAACCAGCGATGGTTGGATTTTTAATATACGAGGGTAAATAGAAAAGTAACCAGCCACAGTAGGAATATTTTTTTCTATAATTACATTGTTTTTGTAAACCAAAGTTCAGTTTGAAAGAAACTATGATTGATGAAGGAAAGCTATGACACTGCTCGCAAGCGCTCTGAAATTATAGATATAAAATCGGCTGAAGGCAAGTATAAAAACCATAGAAGATCTAGTAGAAGAATGGTACAGCAAAATATTAAATATTATACGGAATCAGATATAAACTTACTACGTAACAAAAAAAATCATTTCAAAACCAAAAGATAATTGAAACATGACTCCAAAAAGATAAAGATGATTTTTGATGAAAATAATTACTAGTACAAATATGTGAAGTTATGTACACAAATCTGTATCAGGGGTTCGATGAGTGTATAATTTAATTTAAAGCTTGTCGACAAGCGTGCGGTGTGCGCGTTCTCTCAAAGACGATCATGCTCAGATATGTAAGTTGAAGTTTCACGCCTGGTGTATGTATGGTCCACACGCACACTCATTTTCTTCATTTCTGTTTCGTATAATTATAATACAAAGTTGCTTGACATTTATTTACATTTTGTCATCTTGGCCGTGTCAAATAGAGCTCACTATTTATTTGAAACAATTGGCAGGGATCTACGTTTATTTTCATGATTTATTTTCCATTCATTAATTCTGAAAATTAGGAAGAAAACATAAAAAATCTGTTATGTTTAAGTTTCATTCTAGGTCGCCATTTTATCAAATGACGGTTAGCTGCCATCTTGAAGTGGTGCTTTTATCGTCAATTATTGGAAAAATTCTTAAATTTATCTAGAGCTTTATCATGTCAAATTTGGTGTGTCTATCTACTCTGTCCTATAACGTTTAATGCAGCCGGGGAATGGGGGCTTTTATGTCCGCCCTGTAATCATCATCAACATGCAAATACAGAAAAAATGATATTAGAATTTCCGGTTTCGGCAACGAATCGCCTCTTTTCAAGCGATTCTCGTTAACGTACCACTTTTTAATGGTCGCTCTTCTAGGCGTGTTCAAACGTGATGACATCTCGGTTGTAACACTGCCGTCCGCCTCGTAAAATGCGTAACGTGATTATTAAATACTTGTTTCGGATCGCTATTATTAATTTAGATGACCGGTTGCCCTTGATAACAACGTACGTGTCGATTTAAAATAGACAGAAATGCAAGTCCGGTTTATGCGTCACAAACTGGCGCTTAATTAATTTATTCTTGGTTAGTGGCATAATTAGATACCACGACCACATCAAGATAATATGTTTTTTTTTTTGTATTTCGCCTTTGTAAAATGTTGAAACCCATGCAAAAACTTTGGTTTCCTTGACCCACGCGATTCTAGGATCGTGGATTCTAACCCAAACTAGCCCAAGAAAAATTTAAAATTTTATTTACAATATCATTGATCATTGATTGATATTATTGAAAAGCTATATCCCGTCACGCGATCGAGGCGGATGGCTCTTCTCGAATCGGAGAACAAAAAGTGTAACGAGATAGAACACATAAACCAAGTAAATAAGCAATAATTCTTACACATACAATATTAATAAGTTAAATACCGGCATGTTGTAGGGCGATTTGTAAAAATGCACCAAGTTTAATTAACCATGGTTTCGCAGCATGGTGCGCCCATCGCAATATGGTTACGAAGGCTTTTGTTTTAAGATCATTTTTATAAAAATATCGTCGAGGTTAAATTTTAGGAGGTGGCAAACGCGTACATGGGAGGAAAAATATTTATTGTTACTAATATCTCTCTCTAGTCGTATACTTCATGGCTGAAGTGTCGTGATCTCATGGTTGTCATTTAAGTTGTGGTTTGGGCAATCTTCCTCCATTTATCCCTGTCTAAGGCATTCCTGATGTTTTTTGAAACAGAGCACCGGTGAATTCCTTAACTTGGTCGATCCACCGTCTTGGGGAGCGTCCTCGAGGTCGTTTCCCCTCCAGCTTCCCCTGCATAACCAGTTTTTCTAGATTGTTGTCCTTCCTTCTTGACGTGTCCAAAGTATTTCAGGATTCGCCGCTTTATTACACTTGACAGCCTTTCCTGAATTTGAAATTCTTCCAGTATGGAAACATTGGTTCTACGTGCTGTCCAAGGGATCCTCAGGAGTGTTCGCCACACCCATATCTCGAAGGCATCCAGCTTTTTGATGTCAGCGGTCCTCAAGGTTCAAGCTTCCGCTCCGTATATGGCAATGGGAAATACAAGTGTTCTAACTAACTTGCATTTCGTAACGTGGTTATCTTTTCAAATTTTTGTTAGTTTAGTCATGGCCGATTTGGCAAGCGCTGCTCATCTTTGTATATCCGTTGATGAGTTGCCTTCATTACTTATATGAGCACCCAGATATACTATTTCAATTACATTTTCTACATCATGAATGTTAGGTGCGGCTGCTAGTTTGTTGATACGATCTAATACCATAAGTTTTGTTTTTCGTCGGTTGAGTTTTAAACCGAATCGTAAACTCTCTTGCTCGCCCCTTTTAATCAACTCTGCCATCTCTTGTTCCTCTTTCGGGATAAGGGTCGTGTCATCCGCGTAGCGGAGGTTATTTATTGTCTTGCCGCCGATAACTATACCGCCCTCCCAGCCGTCCAGGGCTTTCCTAATTATGTTAAATAGCAAGGGCGACAAGATGCATCCTTGGCGAACGCCGCGTTGTAAGTTAAAGGTTTTAGAGACCCTGCCATCGACCTTGACTATTCCTATGCTATTGCCGTATAACTGTCTCAATAGTATGACAAGGTGTAATCCATGTCTAGTAACACTTTCAGATAGTTGAGACCATTCCACGCAGTCAAAGGCTTTACTGTAATCGAGGAAACATAGAAACGTAGGGTTCCCGAACTCTCTTGCCTCCCGATGATCTGTCGTACGTTCATAATCTGTTCTCTGGTGCCTTTCCCGATTCTAAAATCTGCCACTCCAAGAAATTTTTGAGTCGGTTTAGTAGGATTCTAAGCATAACTTTACTTGGATGGGATGGTTCTCTAGTTGCTACATTTTTGACTTGACCCTTTTTTATGCAGAGGAATGCAAGTGGATGATATCCAGTCGCTCGGCTACTGTCCAGTTTGCCAGATCCTATTGCAAATTTTCCATAAGAGATTAACACCGCTTGGAGGAAGCTGTTTTAACATTTCTGTGCTCACATTATCTACACCTGTACTCTTATTGTTTTTTAAGTAACGGATGGCTTGCTCTACTTCTGCTTTTAGTATATCCGGTTCTTGTTCAATTTCCCCGATGAAAGGGATGTGTATTAATTCTTGAATGTTTGTTTCAGTATTTCCGCCGTACCTCCACTACGTCGTCTATCTCATTGATGACTTTCCCCTCTTTGTCCTCTATCTTCCATGTTTTTGGTTTAAATTCTCTTGTAATTTCTTTAATGTGTTGGAAGAGGTCTCGGATTTCGTTAGTGTTAGCTCTGCTTTCGATCTCTTGGCATATTTGTTCTATGTGGTGATCCCGTTTACATAGCCGTTGTATTTCTCTACATAGTCTCCTGTATTCGGTTCTTCGTTCTTGTGTATCTGTGCCTGCTTGTCTGAGAGACTTCCTTTCTTCTATTACATTCCAAGTTTCGTAGGTCATCCATTTTTTTTCCTTTTGCTTTATTATATCACTTGTTCTTTGGTGGTTAATAGAGCTGTTTTGAGACTTAGCCACATTTCTTGTGGATTTGACTGTCTTGAGGTATCCGAATCTGTTGTTAGGCAAAACCTAATAACAGATTTTTGTTTGAATGGTTCCATGTTTCCTGGTTCTAAGGAGGAAGTTATTTTCTTTGTTTTAATATGAATTTTGACTTTAGCTAGCAGGAGTTTGTGGTCACTTCCACATTCTTTTCCAGGGAGAGTTTTCACGTTATCGACGCTTGATTTCCATCTAGCTGTTATAGGGAAGAAGTCAATTTAATTCTTGTATTGTCCTCTTGGAGATATCCACGTCTTGGGTGTTGAGGGAATAGGCGATTTGTGATGGCCAAGTTATTTTCTATACAAAACTCTACGAGCTTTTGACCGGAATCATTCCTCTTGCCCAAGCCGTAACTTCCGATCAATTGCCTTATTTGTTCATCTTCTTGCGTTTGCCCATTTTTGGCGTTAAAATCGCCTTGTATACATGTCACTTCTTTGCTGGTTATTTCCCTAATAGTTCTTTCTAATTGGTGGTAGAATTCATGAAATTTCCTCCTCACTGTGGGATGCAGTTGGCGCGCAAACCTGGACTATATTTAAGCTGCACGGTTTAGCATTGATCTTTATCGTGATTATTCTTGAGTTAATAGAGTTGTAGCCCAGTACACTTGATTGTAGTTGCTTATTAATGACTATCGCCACTCCATGTATTGAATCTGTTTGGTGGCCAGAGAAATATATGGTGTTGCCATTTTTGATGATAAAATATCCTTGACCTGCCCAATGCGTTCCGCACAGACCAACTATTGTGATATTTGATGTTTTCCGTTCAATAATATCTAATTTACCAGGGTGTGAAACGAGACCCTGGACAATCCAAGTGGAAATTGATATGTTCTTGCGTAGTGATAACTTTGTTGTCAATGTTTGATTATTTGCGACGTTAGATTTTCTCCGATCGGGGGAATGTTTAAACTCCGGATTTTATTATCTATGATACGATCCATGAGATTCTCTTGGGAAGTTACTAGAGGTAGTCACCCCCTGGCTTTCCTCTAGGGATTGGGATGTGGGAAGGGATAACAGGTTTGAATGGATAGATGGTGTAGGGCTTAATCTCTCCAGGAACGGGTGTCGGAGTGAGTAAGGGCTTGCAAGGGCAGGGTCGCCATTCTTTAAGGAAGTCTGTTCTTCATCAGGATCATGAAGAAGTACCTCCCACCACCCCAAATTTCGTAAAAATTTCAAATTATGAGATGAACGAAATCATTCACTTTAACACACGGGTTGGAGATCCCTTGCATCGCATCTTACCATAGGGCTACTGTAATATAAATATAGTTTCAGCGATCCCTGTATATTCATTATTTTTTACGTGTTGCAAACTCTATTTCAATTATTTAAAAAGAGAGAGAAGTAGCTCCAGTGTAGTTAACCCTTCTTAACAACATATTTTTAGTATTATTTAAACTATATTTTTTGTTGTATTGCTCTCTTTATCTATGGTTTCTTCGTTTTCGGTCACGTAACACCAGCCTTAAAATTTTAATTGGGACACCCTATGTTGTTATCATGTATTAGAAAATAACAATTAAGCACATGTGTTATCCCTCCCTCCCTTTCCGAAGGACACTAAAGTAAAAGGAAATTGATCAAAACAGATGACCGAGCCACTAGATAAAAACGAGAATAAAAATTGCTGCATTTTTACCGTAATCAGTGGGATAGTACTATACTATACTATACTGCGTATAGTATAGTTAAGTCATATTATCTAGAGTTTATTATTTATTGTAGTAGTTTGTATGTTGTAGTATAATTTTTAAACTTGAGGTTTAAATAATTATTATAATTTTAAATATATTAAAAATAAATATGTTGATTCTTTTCTATAAGTCGCATTCAATTTAAAATTATATATATATGCCTTTCTTGCCACAAAAACGTATTAATGCAAAGAAATTTAATGCAAATGGAAAATGCGCCTTGATAAAAGAAATAATAAAAAATATTTAAAAAAAAATAATAAAATATATCGATGCCTTTGACTTGTCCCTCCCAACAAATCATATCACGAACGATCCCTGTATATTTGTTATTTTTACGAGTCGCCCATTCTATTTTTATAACACTTTGGGTTAGTTTAGGTTAAGCTTCCTTGAAATGTATTAACGCTGGAAGGTACAGAAGAGAAATACAAATATAAAAACCTATTATTTAAACTGTATTTTTTATTGTATTGATCCTTTCGAGTTGACTTATTTCGGTTCTAATTCTCGAATCTCGTTGATAAAAGTCCACACTTCCACTCCGTTCATATGCCGGCAAATCTTTTATTTTCTTTATTCCTTATTTATTTTTGATGCTGGGCCAGTATCATTATTCGTCGAATTTATGGGATTTTATTAATTTGTTCGCTTACGTATCTAAATTATTCTCCGAGCGACGATCATAAATATCTGAATAAAAACGATTTTTTTTGCTTTGGTCTCGACATTCGACTTTTGAAATTGATTTTTCGTAGGTCGAGACTGAAGACGATCGAGCTTTACATTCAGACATTTAAAAATTGACTGGATTATGAGATGGTGGTATCTGAACTTTAGTAATCGTATATTTAAACGACATATCTCCAATATTCCGGGGACATAAATATCATGCTTTTCAAGTCCATTTTGGTAATCTTCTTGCAAGGGGAGTTTAATCATTTGCCTCCCTTTGTCTCTAGACACCCCTGCAGTAAAATATGTTCTGCGCAAATTCAGTAATCTCTGCTTCCATGAGTCATTCTGTTGCTTTTAGCTAAATAATTGCTATTGGTGGTTTATTTTGAAGATACCAAACTGAGAAGGCCTCAACTAAGATTATTCCTCATACTAATTTAAGTATTTAATCGAATCTAAAGGCCACATTATATAGAAACCTTCCTGCAGAAGAGTTTTACCTTGAAGCATTAGATGACAAGAAACGAGGATGTTCCTTGATTTGCATGTGCTTCGAGATTTTCCCGCGCCCTATGATGTCTCAAGAGATTTCAAGAAAAGAATTGACAAAGTTGCTGATTGTCCCTATTGTGTGCATGCAGGATACCCCAAGACGTTGAAAGAAAATGAGCAATAAAGTTACTTATTTTATGCTTCTAGGTTATCCCGACGCATTGAAGAATATGAGAGCAAATGTTGCTTACCGCATGTGTCTAGGTTGCCTTGAAGCGTCGCAAAAGCTTAAGTGGTCTACTGAACTGCAGGAATGCTTCTAGGTTAGCCCCAGACATAAAAAGAAGAGAAGAGATAATGTTGCCTACTGTGTGCTTCCATTATTCCTTGAGAGTAAAGGAAGAGGGGCTATAAAAAAAAGCCTATTGTGCGCATGTATATGTGGTAAAGTTGCCTACTGCATGTGTATAGGCATTGCAAGGAAATAGGTGGGCAAGTATTGGTTCACTGACCCGCATTAAAGCTTTTAGGTTATCCCGAGACATGAAAAGAAGAGAAGAGATAAAAATGCCTTCTGATTATTTCAAGGTTATCCCTAGATGTTGAAAGAAAAGTTGTTATAAAGTTGCCTAGTTCGTGCTTCTAGGTTATCCAGAAGTATTGGAGAATAGAAGCGATAAAGTTGCTTTCTACATGTGTCTAGGCTACTTTGAGGCCTTTTTAGAACTAAGTGGAAAATTATATCGAGCCATGAAAAGAAAAAAGTGATAAAATTGCCTACTATGTTTCCCCTAGATATTGGATGAAGATGAGCCATAAAGTTGCCTAATTTGTGCTCTTGGTTGTCCCGAAGCATTGGAGAATAGGAGCCATAACGTTTCTTTCTGTGTGCGTCTCGGCTACGTTGAGACATTGCAAGAAAATAAGTGGAAAATTATTGATCTACTGACCTGCAGGTTATGAAAAGAAGGGAAGTTATAAAGTTGCCTACTGTGTGTTTCCAGCTTACCCTTAGACATTGAAAGAAAAAAAAACTATAAAGATGTCCAGTAGGTGCTTCTAGGTTACCTTGAGGCGTTGTGAGAATTAACTGGGAAATTATTGGTCTACTGACCCGCATCAATGCTTCTAGGTTATCCCGAGATATGAAACCAAGGAAGGTGATACAGTTGCCTACTGTGTGTTTCGAAGTGTCAAGATTGTTTAACTTTTCGATAGTTATCGTGTATCAAAAGCTTTCCATGAAGCAGTTAGCTTCGGATCCTGTAAGAAACTGAACAAAAATGATAATGGTTAGGCCGCTTACCTGGACCGATATCGGGTGAGAGTTCCTTTACACTGGTATCCCACACGCATGTACATCGTATCTGGTAAGTGTGAAAAACGGAAGATAGGCTTTAGAGGAACCCACATAAATATCTGCTTGAAGCATTTGCATAAAGCTCAATCGGTTTTTATGTCCTATTTTGGTTCTGGAAAAGCTCATTGTTTCGAAAACCGAAGATGTTAATATCTTAGATAATATTCCATCAGAACTCCCTAGTGAGAAATGAAACATATAACACGAGGGTAGCGGAATTTTTGCCACACGGATTGGGCGGGGGCCTGATCTTTTCAACCATGCTCCAGTATGCAGCTTTTAGATGAAAGCACCTAATTATCTACTTGCAAAGCATAGCCTGTTCATCGGCCATCGATGTTCTGATAAGGATTAAGTCTCATTTGGATCGTGCAAAATGTCCGTGCTTAGAGAAATGCGTTCGATATATACTGGAAGAAAAGGATCCACAACGCTTGGTTTTATAGGATCTGAGCGAAAAAGCCAGCCAAATGGAATTTTTGCGTTCAAGAGCGGGCCCTTGCAAGAATCTTCTGTGTTTCGGTTCGGAAAAGGCCCAAAAGAGGAGGCCGATCGGATAGACTGATAGACAAGTAAAAGGACAAGTCAAAGTTTTAAGGTACTCCAGAAATAATACAACTCAAGCATTAGCATCGGGCTCTCTGCGATGGAGTTCTAAAAGAGAAAAAGCTCCTGTCTAATGGGGTACTTTCACGTGAAGCCTTCGTCGCTAACCTTATTACTGGAAAAAGGTTTCGAAAACAGAAGCTCTATTGCTCTTCATAACTCTCTCATCCACAGTTGTCAGGTCTGGTGAAAGATTATTAAATGGTTCCTTAGTTAGTCATAGTCTTAAAGTTATTAGCAATGAGCTTAATGTGACAAATTTAACTCATCAATATTTTTGACTTTTTCATCTTTACTTGGCCTTATTTTGACATTTTTTGAAAAATAACTAAGGCAATTTAAAAAATAGATGATATACAGTCTTCTTTTAGGCGTGTTTTTAGTAAATCTATTGTAAAAATCATACCAATGCTTGAATCTTTAACTGTTGTAGTTTTTATTATACTAACTTCAGGAAAATCAGCTTCACATACTTTCGTGTTGTTTATGGGCTCAAAGTTATCTCGGGGTATAGCTTTTAGCCATTTTTGTCGCAAAATTACGTCCTTTGGAAAACTGAAAACATGAACTTTAGGCCCATTTTTATGGTTTCCATTACAGTTAGGAATACACCACTTTTGATGCATAATTAAAACTAAGTATCAGTTACCACAAAACTAGCCGAAACCGAGATAAAAACACACAAGTAATTACGAACAAAAACGTATGAACTGTGCTGTAATCAAACCGGCCGAGCGGCATAAAAGCATCAGGTCTTTAAGTCCGAAATATATGGTTTCACGTATTTAAAAATAAATTGTATACCTAAATATACAACGAAATATTAGGTATAAGTTTCACATACTTAAATACACATAAATAGTTTCGATTTCAAAAAAACGCAAGAAAATGACACTAAATTACCGCAACCACTATTGGTAACTACTTGTTTGTTTTGTTTCTTCTTTCTGTTACATCATCTCAGATGATGCACTGTTGCCGGCTTTATAAGGAAAGTATTATTTTAGGAAATTGCATGTTAGTAGTATTAGATAAATAAATAAATAAATTACGAAATACCACATTATGAAAAGAGGAAAGAACAATTTATGGAAATATGTTTTTACAATATTGGAGAAATTGTAATGTAAGAGATACATTCCTTATAAACGGGCATCCTAATATACGAATAGCATCTACCTACCGCAAATTATCAACCTTCGGACCTGCGCATTTGGCAGCAACCCGGTCTTGTATTTCTAATATTTCACTTCACGCGTGTCCTTTCGCTCATTTCGCTCGCTCCGGTGGCGCAACCAAACAAAACTAACCTAAACTAACCCAATCTAACCCAAGGCAATGCCCAAAATCAAGAAAAAAGAACTTTGAAAAATATACGAAATAGCACGTACGCATGCGTGAAGGCGAAAATTTCGATAGGAAAGCGCGATTTAATATTCGATACTATCGTAGTAGTGTGGCAACCTTGCAACCAATTACGCTTCGATCGCAATTACCCTTCCACCCGCAAGCCCCCTCTTACATTTTCCTTCCAAGTTGTAAAGGCCCACATGCATGACGTCAGGAGCTACAAATTTGTAAGCGTTTGGCCTTTTGTAGAGGTATTGTTGGCAGTGTTCCATAAGTGTAACTTTATATTTTTCCTTCTGGCATAAGTAAATGAAGGTAAAAATACTGAGGGCACTAGTTTTAACTATTTCAGCATCACTTAATAGTATGGCTTTCCAAGTGTTTATGACTGTTTAATTGTTTTGTGGTTTTTAATTTTTTTTAATATTTATAATTTATATTTTTACTTATTCTTATAGTTTATTTTTATGTCGACTTTTACCTTATTGAGGAAATTTTAATTTTAAGTTCCAGTCCAGAAATTTTTAAAAGTGAATGGTAAGATTTGAATTTTTACTCGTAATGCTACAGGGTGTCCCATAAGTAGGGGACCATAGAGTAAACTAAGGTTCGTTATGTAAATATATTACGATTTAACCAGTTAGTCATAGTCTTAAACTTCATAGTAACTAGCTTAATGAACAGTTTATTATATTCATCACTTGTCGTTGCACTGCTTTTCAACACTTGCAAAAGCTAAATGTGTTGCGTATTTGAATTAAGCCAAAAACCAGTCCGAAAGACTTAAAAATTAAATTAAATTTACTTTATATACAAAGTATAATTGTGGTGTGGTTTTTACATTAATTATTCAGTTAAAAGGGTAATTAGATACACTGCCTGTCTACTCTAGAAAATTAACACATCCGACAACTTTTTCACGTCAAAGAAACTTTATATTATTACAGGAACAATCCGGCCGCGTTTAAGCAACAGTTATCGGCATCGATTCCGAGAACGACACGAAGATGCAAAAACGGCCTTGTAACAGGCATTCTATTATGCAAGTTATCTAATACCATTTATTTTATACTCTGGTACTTTGGCGACTCAATAGCGATGCTAGATTTATTCATTATTAGGGAAGCCGTTAGTTCTGATAAGGTTTAGGTGGCGCGAAAAAAATAATTGGTTTTAAGCAAAAAGTGACGTTCGGAAGATGAGGGAACTCTTCCTGCTCGAAAGTGATTGCTATGGTTTCTTATTGTCACACTTATTATTTTGATTGCTATGCAAGCAAAGCGTAGATTCACAAAAACAAAACCTGTCAGTGCAGCGCCTGCAACACTAAGGAGTGAAGTTATTTCAACAGTAATGAGAGCTGTTGTAAGCGTGCGACCGATAATACCATCAGAACAACAATAATTGATGATTGCTGCATACTTATTGGTCTATTACGGCAACGGGCTTACACGAGCTTTGAAAAAATCGCTGAATTAATGAGCATTCTTAATTTTAAGCGCTCTTGCTTGTCATCGTGCATGCCAACCAAAGATATTTAAAAATAAATAGACAGATTCGCTTATTATATATGAAAATGCCCCTTCCCGTTCCCTTTCTTCTTTTCCCTCTTATAAAATAAAAATATATTTTCCGCTAGAAACTTTATGCAAACTGGGCCCTCTATTTCACCACTTCACATTGTTCACGAAATCAGCGGTACTCCATCTTGCCGCACACGCTGACCACGTCACGTAGCCGGCACTCGTCTAGAAGGAACTGGCCGCCACGTTCATGAAAACAGCGTATCCATTTATTTTAACCCAAATATTACATTCCATGTGTAAGTAAATTATTTTAGAAAAGTAACCCATTTTTACTATTTTTTATTTGCCATTACACGTTTAATGTGTCGTGAGTTAGTAGAATCCGATTTTTCTTTGTTAAAATTATTAATTGTAAAACGTTATGGAAAATTAATTAACGCTTCAAATTTAGTTGTTGATATAATGTCATGCACTAGAAAAATAGGTGATCCTTAACAATAATGCTATCAAAATTACTTAACAGAATAATTTAATATAATAAGAGGAAGGAACCAGGAAATGTTGAAAAAACGGTTTGAAGATGTCGAAAAATGTTTGAAACAAAGTGCAAAATGAGTGTACTAAATATTCCACAACAAATAATGAAATAAATTGACATAAAACATATCTAAACTTTAAAATCAAATTGAAACACCCTGTAGTGTTATGTAATTTCTAGTTATAATCAAAAATGGTTGACATTTCAACCAAAACTAGGCATCAAAACTGCGAAAAATTTAACATAGAAATATTGACAAAATACAGATAAAACATATTTACACAAATCTAAAAATATCGAAGAATGACTGAAATAAAGTACAAAATATTAGTCAAAGTAAAAATTATTTAAGGCTTTTTAATGAATGCATCAATATATTTTACTAAAGATAGTGAAATAAATTGACATAGAGCGACTTTGAAAAAAATCAATGAAAATTATCAATGATTAAGAAAATAATAAAAAAATAATTGATACTTCGAATAAAGCTAAATATTAAATCAGCCAAAAAACTATCAGGGACAAAATATGAATATCTGAGATTTATGAAAAATCTAAAAATGTCGAGGAATGATTGAAAGAAACTGCAAAATATTAAAACCAAACTAAAAATCATTTGAAACTTTTAAGCCTGCTGTCAAGCAGAAAATAATAAGCCATTACAAAAATGAAAATTACTAGACATAAAAGAATAATTTATTAATATTGAAATAAGCATATAACTAAAAAAATAAAGTTTAAGTTACAGTTCGGGAAAAACCAATTTACTTGATAATTGATTAGAGGATTGATTACCGATTGATTATAGGGTGTCGTGATGAGTTTATCAAATATTCTACTAAAAATACTGAAATACTTGGTTTTTGAAATAAACTAATGAATTAATTAATATTAACGAAATAATTAAAAAATAATTGACACTTCAAATAAAGATAGAAATCAAATTTGTCAATAAATTGACACAGAAATATTGATAAAATATAGATACAGGAGATTTGTTAAAAATTTGAAAATGTCGAAGAATGATTGAAATAAAGTGTAAAATATTAAAGCCAAACTAAAAATTATCCAAGGCTTTGTAATGACTGTATCAAAATAATCAACCTAAACTTTGAAATAAATTGATGAAAATAATTAAATATTAACAAAATAATCAAACAATAACTGACACTTCACATAAAGTTTACATTAAATTTGCCAATAAACTAACAGAGAAATATGGACAAAATACTTAATTTATTAAAAAGCTAAAATTGTCCAAGAATAATTAAAATAAAGTGCAAAATATTATAATTAAATAAAAATTATTTAAATCTTTTTTAGTTAGTGTGTCAAATATTCCACTAAAAATAATGAAATAAATTGACATAAAACATTCCTAACACTATTTTAAATTCAATAATATTAAATAAATAATCAAAAATTAACAAAATAATTAACGCTTCAAATAAAGCTTAATATCAAATCGGACAATAAATATAGATATAGGACATTCATTAAAATTCTAAAAATGCACACAATGTTTCAAATAAAGTGCAAAATTAATGCACTAAATATTGCACTAATAATATTAAATTGGCGGAATAGACTGAAAATGTCCAAAAATAGTGCCAAAAAAGTAACAGAGACATATTGACAAAATGGTTTGAAAATGTCGAAAAATGTTTGAAACAAAGTGCAAAATGAGGGTACCAATTATTCCACTAAAAATAATGACAAAATTGACATAGAACATATCTAAATTTTTATATTGAAACAAACCACCCTGTAGTGTTATGCTAATTATAGTTATTATCAAAAAATAGTTGAGATTTCAAACAAAACTACGAAAAATGTAACAGAAAAATATTGAACAAATACAGAGAAAGGTGATTTATAAAAATCTAAAAATGTCGAAGAATGGCTGAAATAAAGTGCAAAATATTAAAGCTAAACTAAAATTTATTTAATGCTTTTTTTAACGACTGTATCAAAACATTTCACTAAAAATAGTATGATAAACTTTGAAATAAGTTAATGAAAATAATTAAAAATTAACAAAATAATTAACGCTTTAAATAAAGCTGAACATCAAATCTGACAAGAAACAAACAGAGAAATGTTGGCAAAATATAGATATAGGACATACATTAAAATTCTAAATATGCCGAAGAATGTTTGAAATAAAGTGCAAAATTAATGCACTAAATATTGCACTAATAATATTAAATTGGCGAAATCGTTTGAAAATGCAATAAAGCAAAGAACCATATAATAATAAAAATATTAACTGAGGTATCAAATCTACCAAAAAACTAACAGACAAATGTTGACAAAATGGTTTGAAAATGTCGAAAAATGTTTGAAACAAAGCGCAAAATGAGTGTACCAAATATTCCATTAAAAATAATGACAAAATTGACATAGAACATATCTAAACTTTGAAATTGAAACAAACCATACTGGTAGTGTTATGCTAATTCTAGTTATAATCAAAAAATAGTTGACATTTCAAACAAAACTGCGAAAAATTTAACAGAAAAGTAGTGACAAATAACAGAGAAAGGAGATTTATAAAAATCTAAAAATGCCGAAAAATTACTAAAATAAAGTGCAAAATATTAAAGCTAAACTAAAAATTATGTAATGCTTCTAAAAATAGTAAGACAAATTGACATAAAGCATACCTAAACTTTGAAATAAGTTAATGAAAATAATTAAAAATAATCATAATAAAGCCTCAAATAAACTAACAGAGAAATATTGAGAAAATACATATACAGGAGAATTAATAAAAATCTAAAACTGTCAAAGAATTGGTAAAATAAAGTGCAAAATATTAGGACCAAATAAAAATTATTTAAAGCTTTTTTAGTTACTGAGTCAAATATTCCACTAAATATAGTGAAACAAATTGTCCTAGAATATACCTAAACTTTGAAAAAATTAATGAATATAATAATTAAAAATTAACAAAATAATTAAAACATAATAAATACTTCAAATAAAGCTAAGTATCAAATCTGCCAAATAATTAACAGAGAAATATTGACAAAAACAGATACAGAAAATTAATTTATTAAAAATCTAAAAACATCGAAGAATGATTAAAATAAAACACACAATATTAGGACCAAATTAGAAATTATTCAAAGCTTCTTTTAATGAGTGTATCAAATATTCCACTAAAAGTAGGGAAATAAATTGACATAGAACAACCTAAACTTTGAAATAAATTAATGAAAATAATTTAAAATTAACAAAATTTAACAAAATTTAACTGACACCTCACGTAAAGCTAAACCTCGAATTTGCCAATAAACTAACAGAGAAATATTGAGAAAATACAGATACAGGAGATTTATTAAAAATCTCAAAAGTTAAATAACAATTAAAATAAAGTGCAAAATAACAAATTAAATTTCAGTCGGGAACTATTTATCGACGCGTGGCAACCAATCGAGCGTGCTCATTTTCTATTGGTCGATTCAGGAAGATATTTTCGCCCATATTTTGTGTTAGGTTTTGTTGGCTGCGCCCCCGAAGCAATAAATACCATAAAGAAGTGGCCAAGTGGCATAATATGTGACTATTTTCACGATCATCTTTTTGAAGAATCGTGCATCGATGCCATGAATTAATAAATCTAGTCTTGAGACAATACTTCAAGATAAGAATTCATCATGAGGTAACCCAAACTAACCCAGGCATTGCGTCAAAACAGAACAGTTTTTTTCCTTTGTTTCTTTATATAATTAGTGATATTTCCAAGTAAACCGGCACGGCGGCTAGCGACACCCTATAATCAATCCTCTAATCAATTATCAAGTAAATTGGTTTTTCCCGAGTAACAAACTTTATTTTTTTAGTTATATGCTTATTTCAATGTTAATAAATTATTCTTTTATGTCTAGTAATTTTCATTTTTGTAATGGCTTATTATTTTCTGCTTGACCGCAGGCTTTAAACAGATGTCCCCTAAAATGTTACGCCTATGGTGCGCTGCCGGGAGAGACATGACGCAGGCGCGTCATTATGGCCGTTCATGAATGGAATGTCTGAGGCGCTTCGGCCGCCATCTTCATTATTTTCATTCATTACTTTATCCCCTCTTCAGAACAACTCTAATTTTTTATTTATTTTATTGAAGTGGAAGCTTCTTATGGCGCACTTTTTCCTGGATTGTGAATAACACTGATCCATCACGTGCCACTTGCCACGCGTCACGCTCGAGTAAATTGAGCTCGAGTCGTCTTCAGCCAAGAGAGAGAGACAGGGTAGTGAATGAAACTGAGCCACCACCTCTTTATACCACAGCTTAAAATAATGATTTAAAAGACAATTTTGTGTGGAAGTGACGATTCTGGAGTGTGCTTGTATAAGAAAATTGCGTAGGCTGAGAATTAGAGGGCGTTCGCGATATGAGGGGCTTAATTGTGATAATTATTGGGTGGTTCAAGAAATGATTTTGAGTCTATAGAATAGTTTGGATGATTGCTTAGAACAGATTTCCATCTATATATTAGCCCTCATCTCCTCTAGAGGACGACGAGCAACATATCGGGGTGGTATATGTTTTTTTTATTGTTTTGTGGGATTAAAGAATCTCATTTTATTATTACTTCATATTCATTTAACATTCATTCAAGAGATGAATGTTAAAAGGTGACGAAAGCGTAATATATTAAAATATATCAAAACCTGGGGAGCCAACCTAACATATGTCATTTTTCCCCAATGCCTTAGGTTTAAATGGCCCGAACCGTCCTTTCACCGGACCCATGAAAAAAATTGATATTATGTAAATTCTAATTACACGCAAAGCAGAACCATCTTTGGTTCATATAATTTTCTTCTAATCTAAGGTCGATCTAAATTAAATTTACCAACAGTTAAAATACGGAGCTTATACTTATTTAGATAAGAATGTTTATAGTTATATACTTCTGTTTAACTGTATATTTTATGTAAATCAAGCCGTGTTTGTGTTTTGTAATCGCATATCATTTAAAATAATAAATGTTTTATTGATGTATTGAGGTT